>SRHC01000910.1:0-45756 GCA_004794325.1 Pomacea maculata | reverse complement strand
ACAGTACAATAACAAATTAGTGTAAAAAAATTATAACTTTACTCAGAGAAACCCAAAAACTGATGCGAACTGGCTGCGAGATGGGAGATAACAATCATGGCTCGCCGCTTACGCATAGCAATGGATTTCTGTTACACAATTATTTCTTTCTTTCTATCTACAAAATAACCATGGTATTTTAATAGAAATACAAATATAGCTACATTTTTCGTCTTTTTCCTGTTGAAGTATCTATGGTATTTTGTAGAACGATAATTCCCAGCGCGAAAGTAGCGATCGATACTTCACTCAAAAAAAAAACCGCGAAGTAGTGAATCCGCGATAGATGAACCGCGAAGTAGCGAGGGAACACTGTAGGGAGGTTTTCGACTCAGGGAAGGTGGACTTACCGAGGTCCGACTATATAAGCAGACACCTTTGTAAACGGCGCGTTGTACTGTCAGCTCAGAAAGGAGCAACAACTAGTTGATGATGAAGACCTCGGTTCTTCTTCTGACTTGTGTCTTTCTTGTGCTGCTTTGTGTGTGTGTGCTGCATGCCCACCCGTTGCATCCAGGTAAACACTCTTCCTTTCTCGAGCGTGCTTACACATTGCTTCCTTTGTTTACAAAGCATTATAAATAAGAAAAAGTTATTAAAACATTGAAGTTCTTTATATTTAGGGATACCAATATTTCATGTAAACTGTTAATTAATGTAAGTTAATTATATTATGCATGGATACTAATTATTTAATGACTTATCTATATATATACAATATTCATGGTGTCGAATGGCCTGATGTATATCTTTGCTTGTATTTGCGTGTATACACAATCGTATGGTGACTTGGCTTGATACATGTATGTGTCTATACTTGTGCATATACTTGATTGTAGGATGACTAATGGTTTGATGACTATCTGTATTTGTACTGTATGTATACATACATGAAAGTCTAGTTGTGTGCATGATAAATATGCATTCAACATTGTGTATTAGCATATTGTACCATAGTATGAAACTGGGCCAGTAACCTGATCATTAAGGAGTATAATTATTATCTCTTTGAGTGTTCGCGTGCAAGAATGCGAAGTTTTGGATGAGACTAGTTTTTCACAGATCTTTACTACGAATGTCAAAAGTGAACCTTTGCTTAATTATATGTGTGTGTGTGTGTGTTTGCGCGCGCATGCGAAGAAGTAGCTATCAAAAAATAACTCACTGCTTAACGATTGCAGACTTAGAATCAGACGAACGCTGTCTCCGGATGGCAGGACGATGCCAGTTTGACCACTTCCAATGCCCTGGCAGGCATGTTTCTGGTTATTGCGCTGGTCCTCCCAACAGAAGGTGCTGTCTCCAACGTGGTGAGTAAACGATCGCAGTCTTTGAAATTGATAAACGGCAGTGAAGCAGACGTGAGATTACAGTTGTGATGTGTTGAAAGCAACGACTCACTACACTGATAATACATTAACTGTACAAAATTTTGTATTATGCAAGTAAGCAGTATGTGTCTGTGTAGCTATGCTCCTTTCTTACAACAAAAAGTACTTTGTGTTCATATTTATTGAGTTACAAGTAAGATTCTTACGTTGGACCTTTAGAAACCAATTGCGTAGCAAGACATCCCAGAGTAGGGTGAGGGTTGTCTCTGGAAAACTAAAATAGCCAGCGGGTCTTACCTTGTATTTCATCTTGCCAGCAACTCAATATCCACCCTGCATATATACATTACAAACAAAAAATTATTTTATTTTATTTTATTTCATTTTTCAAGCAAAAATCAAACAAAATACCCACGCAGTTTTGTGAAATTAATTAATCTTCCATTACCAATAGAATTAAACGCTGGTTTAAGTTTAGCTCAGCAATCTTTATTTGTAGTTTAATCATATATTGTAACTAATGAACATGAAACGCTGGTGTAGTACCTACGGGGAACATATTTGTCCGCGTTGCATTCCCAGAAGGCCTTGCGTGACGTCATCTGTATAAAGCGCCATTTTAACAGAAAATTTATTCTATTTGATTCATTGAAATAAATGCACAAATCATTTTTATAAATTTATAATTTTATTTTTTATTTTTACGTTTTATTTTCTACTTATTCGATTCTATTATTTGTTTTGTTTTACTTTGTTGCTACTTTTTGACATTTTTCTTACATTGTCGGGATGTTGATCTTGTTGTAAATATTACGAATGTCACTATGTTTGTTTCAGGCTGGAAAAGATCCTCAACGAACTGATTGAGAGAAGAGTGTCCATTTCACCCGAACTGTGGACTAAGCACCTGGGGTGTGAATTGGAAGTTCCGCGATAGTGTCGCTCTTCCCGTCTTGTTTGTGTTTGCCAGAAGTTGGTAATGTTATCGAAATGTAGGAAAATCTGCATCTTTAGACAACCCTAGAACTCTATCAGCTGACACAGACGTAAATATGTCTTGAAAACATTCTTTCGAAAAAAAATGCTGGCACTAAAGAGTTTGATGCAATGTAAATTGTAAAATTGACTCAACCACGAACTGATTCTCATGCATATCTACGCCGAACCGCGTGCATTTTCCATACAGTGTTCACAGAGTTTGTACAGATATAATTTTAATCATAAAAGTACAAATCAACTAACATATTTCAATACTCTAAATAAGTGACTGAATAAACAAGTAGAACATCACATCCTGGCCGCTTGTTGGTTTTATGGTATTTTGTTTATTGTCACGCTGAAGGTTTGTATTTATTCTATTCATCTCAGTGATTTCTGTGAATTAAATGCCTTTTATATTTTTCATTTGATTGTTAACTTTTCTTCCTGTACCAGCTTCCAAATTAAAACCATGAAAAATTCAGGTTTCTTTGTTGGACGTGTACATGCGCTGATGTAGGAAGGCAGACTGACCGATGTTGCAATTACCTAATCAAGATATTCAAAATTTTGTGTCTTTAAATCTATATACCTGTATAAGATGACTAGAGGACTAGAAAGGAGATTTTAAATAAAATTTATAAAATAAAAAATGTAAGATAAATACACACGTCTACTATTTAGACTGAATCAAAACTGAGGTAACCACATATTATAAGCTTATGCTTTTAGTGGCACCCAGACTGTGTTTTATATCAATAAAGCTTTGTACAAACAAAAAAATTCGCAATTTCCACTTTCTTCTTGTCGCCCGTGTCGACGGCTCTGATGACTGTAACTGTTTCTGCGATTAACAACGTTGTCAGGTGACTCTACCACTTGCCATGTGCGCGCCACGTACAGCACGGACACAACCACACCGACACCAACTCTCGTCAGTGCTCGTCCCGATAAGAGACTGACAAAGATGAAAGGAAAATGGTATAAACGCGTCTTTCTTGAGACAGTTTGCAACAAAGCTTGGAACCTAGTTTGCAACAGTTTGAGACATAGTTGCGTCTGGCTGGTGATAACTCAAAATTCGACTAACGGGGGTTGGAAGCCATCAAATCTTAAATACATAGGTCTTATGGAATTTTGGCGGGAACTAACAATTATTTCGACATAGGGAGGTTTTCGACTGAGTGAAGGTGGACTTATCGAGGTCCGACTATATAAGCAGACACCTTTGTAAACGGCGCGTTGTACTGTCAGCTCAGAAAGGAGCAACAACTAGTTGATGATGAAGACCTCGGTTCTTCTTCTGACTTGTGTCTTTCTTGTGCTGCTTTGTGTGTGTGTGCTGCATGCCCACCAGCATAATGAAGGTAAACATTCTTTCTTTCTCGAGTGTGCTTACACATTGCTTCCTTTGTTTACAAAGCATTATAAACAAGTAAAAGTTATTCAAACATTGAAGTTGTTTATATTTAGGGATACTCATTTTTCATATAAAATCTTAATTAAGGTAAATTTAGTATATGATGCATGAAGACTAATTATTTAATGACTTATATATATATACAATATTCATGGTGTCGAATGGCTTGATGTATATCTTTGCTTGTATTTGCGTGTATACACGATGGTATGGTGACTTGGCTTGGTACATGTATGTCTGTACTTGTGCATATACTTGATTGTAGGATGACTAATGGTTTGATGACTATCTGTATTTGTACTGCATGTATACATGCATGAAACTTTAGTTGTGTGCATGATAAAAATGAATTCAACGTTGTGTATTAGCATGCTGTACCATACTATGAAATTGGCTCAGAAACCCGAATCATTAAGGAATATATTTTCTCTTTGAGTGTTCGCGTGCTTGAATGCGAAGTTTTCGATGAGACTAGTTTTTTTCACAGGTCTTTACTACTAATGTCAAAAGTGAACCCTTGTGTGTGCGCAATACTCTAAATACGTGACTGAATAAACAAGTAGAACATCACATCCTGGCCGCTTGTTGGTTTTATGGTATTTGGTTTATTGTCACGCTGAAGTTTTGTATGTCTTCTATTCATCTCAGTGATTTCCGTGCATTAAATGCCTTTTATATTTTTTATTTGATTGTTAACTTTTCTTCTTGTACCAGCTTCCAAATTAAAACCATGAAAAATTCAAGTTTCTTTGTTGGACGTGTACGTGCGCTGATGTAGGAAGGCAGACTGACCGATGTTGCAATTACCTAATCAAGACATTCAAAATTTTATGTCTTTAAATCTATAGAAAACCTGTATAAGCTGTAATGACTAAAAGGGAGACTTTATATAAAATTTCTAAAATTAAAAAATGTAAGATAAATACACACATCTACTATCTAGACCAGAGCTGGGCAAAGGCCGGATCCGGCCCGCCTCCTGTCTCTGACCGGCGCGCCCGCAGGCCCGCCCGCCAGTACATATATATATACTATATATACAGTATTGGGTAAAACTGAGTTAACTATATTAGTCCGGCCCTCTAAAACCATCCCATTTCTCATGCGGCCCCTTGGGAAAATTAATTACCCACCCCTTATCTAGACTGAATCAAAACTGAGTTGACCACACATTATAAGCTTATGTTTTTAGTGGCACCCGTACTGTGTTTTATATCAATAAAGCTTTGTACAAACAAGCCAAAAGTCAAAACTGATTACACATTACTAATACAAATACTATTTCTCTAGAAGTTACAATTATGCGACAAGACACTCGACACTTGTATGCATGTGTAGAGGGTCGGTAGTCTGGCGCTTGTTAGGTTTTGGCGGAAGTGCTGATGCATGCGAAAAAAAAAGTGCTGATGCATGCGATCGCGAGGGATTGCAAAAAAGTACCCACCCATAGATATATAAGGGCATAGCTGAGACGTAAGGAAAAAAAGAAAAACAAAAACTGCGAAGAGAAGGCGCGAAGACAAACGACGAAGCCGTGACTGTTGTTCTATCCGTGCAACTGCTGACAGGTTCCTGCCTTTCTGGTTGGAGTGTTGGAGTGTTGTGGTCACTGTTCAACCCCCCACCACTCGGTTACACATGAATGTAATGTCAAGAAATACACTGATATCATTTAACGTAAGAAAAATAATCCCTTAGACGAAAATTATGCAAGTGAATACTGTCACACTGCTCGGCGTTAAGAGGCGGAAACAAAGCAAAAGCACACTTCCTGTCATCTGATCCACTTGGCGACTCCTGGAAGGTTAATTGACACCACTCTATCCCCAACTACCCCAAAAAAGGAAAATGGTGTAAAAGCGTCTTTCTTGAGACAGTTTGCAACAGTTTGAGACATAGTTCCGTCTGGTTGGTGATAACTCAAAATTCGACTAACGGGGGTTGGAAGCCAACAAATCTTCGAGTTAAGGAGATCTTAAATACATTGGTCTTATGGAATTTGGCGGGAACTAACAATTATTTCGACATAGGGAAGTTTTCGACTTAGTGAAGGTGGACTTATCGAGGTCCGACTATATAAGCAGAAACCTTTGTAAACAGTGTGTTGTACTGTAAGCTCAGAAAGGAGCAACAACTAGTTGATGATGAAGACCTCGGTTCTTCTTCTGACTTGTGTCTTTCTTGTGTTGCTTTGTGTGTGTGTGCTGCCTGCCCACCAGCCGCATCGAGGTAAACACTCTTTCTTTCTCGAGCGTGCTTACACATTGCTTCCTTTGTTTACAAAGCATTATAAATAAATAAAAGTTATTAAAACATTGAAGTTCTTTATATTTAGGGATACCCAGGTTTCATATAAAAATGTTAATTAATGTAAGTTTATTATATGATGCATGAAGACTAATTATTTAATGACTACAGAGATATATATATATACACCATATTCATGGTGTCGAATGGCTTGTTGTATATCTTTACTTGTATTTGCGTGTATACACGATCGTATGGTGACTTGGCTTGATACATGTCTGTGTCTGTACTTGTGCATATACTTGATTGTAGGATGACTAATGGTTTGATGACTATCTGTATTTGTACTGTATGTATACATACATGAAAGTTTAGTTGTGTGCATGATAAAAATGAATTCAACATTGTGTATTAGCATATTGTACCATAGTATGAAACTGGGCCAGAAGCCTGATCATTAAGGAATATATATATTATCTCTTTGAGTGTTCGCGTGCAAGAATGCGAAGTTTTGGATGAGACTAGTTTTTCACAGATCTTTACTACTAATGTCAAAAGTGAACCTTTGCTTAATTATCTGTGTGTGTGTGTGTGTGTGTTTGCGCGCGCATGCGAAGAAGTAGCTATCAAAAAATAACTCACTGCTTAACGATTGCAGACTTAGAATCAGACGAACGCTGTCTCAGGATGGCAGGAAGATGCCAGTTTGATAACTTACCATGCCCTGGTAGGCATGTTTCTGGTTATTGCGCTGGTCCTCCCAACAGAAGGTGCTGTCTCCAACGTGGTGAGTAAACGATGGCAGTCTTTGAAATGGAAAAACGGCAGTGAAGCAGACGTGAGATTACTGTTGTGATGTGTTGAAAACAACGACACGCTACACTGATAATACATTAACTGTACAAAACTTTGTATTATGCAAGTAAGCAGTATGTGTCTGTGTAGCTATGCTCCTTTCTTACAACAAAAAGTACTTTGTGTTCATATTTATTGAGTTACAAGTAAGATTCTTACGTTGGACCTTTAGAAACCAATTGCGTAGCAAGACATCCCAGAGTAGGGTGAGGGTTGTCTCTGGAAAACTAAAATAGCCAGCGGGTCTTACCTTGTATTTCATCTTGCCAGCAACTCAATATCCACCCTGCATATATACATTACAAACAAAAAATTATTTTATTTTATTTTATTTCATTTTTCAAGCAAAAATCAAACAAAATACCCACGCAGTTTTGTGAAATTAATTAATCTTCCATTACCAATAAAATTAAAAGCTGGTTTAAGTTTAGCTCAGCAATCTTTATTTGTAGTTTAATCATATATTGTAACTAATGAACATGAAACGCTGGTGTAGTACCTACGGGGACATTTTTGTCCGCGTTGCATTCCCAGAAGGCCTTGCGTGACGTCATCTGTATAAAGCGCCATTTTAACAGAAAATTTATTCTATTTGATTCATTGAAATAAATGTACAAATCATTTTTATAAATTTATAATTTTATTTTTTATTTTTACGTTTTATTTTCTACTTATTCGATTCTATTATTTGTTTTGTTTTACTTTGTTGCTACTTTTTGACATTTTTCTTACATTGTCGGGATGTTGATCTTGTAAATTTTTACGAATGTCACTACACACAAACTCTTCAAGAAACAGGCGAGCCCTCTTTATGATTAAATTATTATCCTTTCCTCGGCTAGAAGCGATCATCGTGAAGCAGACAGAAAAGACAACGACTAATGTTTCGCCAACAGGTACAGTCAACACTTGTCTTAGTATTGGTGGTCACTGATGCTTGTATCACGTGACATCTCGTCACATCTACTAATACTGCTTACGTCACATAACGCACTCTGTTGCTTGTGTTACATCATGTCAGGTAACATTTGTTTCAGGCTGGAAAAGATCCTCAATGAACTGATTGAGAGAAGAGAGTCCAGTCCACCCGAACTGTGGACTAAGCACCTGAGGTGTGAATTGGAAGTTCAGCGATAGTGTCGCTCTTCGCGTCTTGTTTGTGTTTGCCTCAAGTTGGTAATGTTATCGAAATGTAGTAGAATCTGCATCTTTAGACAACCCTAGAACTCTATCAGCTGATACAGAAGTAAATATGTCTTGAAAACATTCTTTCGAAAAAAAATGCTGGCAGTAAAGAGTTTGATGCAATGTAAATTGACTCAACCACGAATTGATTCTCATGCATATCTACGCCGAACCGCGTGCATTTTCCATATAGTGTTCACAGAGTTTATACAGATATAATATAAATCATGAAAGTACAAATCAACTAACATATTTCAATACTCTAAATACGTGACTGAATAAACCAGTAGAACATCACATCCTGGGCGCTTGTTGGTTTTATGGTATATTGTTTATTGTCACGCTGAAGTTTTGTATGTATTCTATTCATCTCAGTGATTTCTGTGAATTAAATGCCTTTTATATTTTTTATTTGATTGTTAACTTTTCTTCCTGTACCAGCTTCCAAATTAAAACCAAAAAAATTTAAGTTTCTTTGTTGGAAGTGTGCATGCGCTGATGTAGGAAAGCAGACTGACCGATGTTGCAATTACCTAATCAAGATACAGTGAAACCTCGGTTAACGAACATAATCCGTTCTGTAAAGTTGTTCGTTATCCGAAATGTTCGTTATCCGAAACAGTTTTTCCCATAAGAAATAAAAGAAATAGATTGAATTGGTTCCCAGCCCCTGTTGACTCGTTATGTACAACTCTGACGTCTGTACGAGTGGCCTTGACCTGTGCATGCTGATGTTTGTGGGTGTGTATCTTGAGAATGGAAAGGGTGGATTACTTTGAATTCGGCAAGTCTTATCTTGAACCTATCATTATCTGGTATCATTAGACATTATTCCATCATTAGTTTTGTACTTGCATGTAAATCTTTTCAAAGTTAACGTACAAACAAATAACTGAAGAATTTACAGAAGATCTTCGGAAGGATGTTTTCTACATCTTAAAAATTAAAGTCTTTTTACGGGTAGGACTTTCCGACTCCGGTAGCCTCTGTGTTTATTTTCTGTCTGTGAATATTTTTACTGTTAATGTTATTTGCGTAGCTATGATATACTTTAATGTGAAATCTGTATGAAAGACCCGTACAGTCATTCAAACGTTAAACAGCTCTCCGCCTATGAAATATTTCTCAACGTGCAAGAGACATAAACTGAACCTGCAATGCCAACAACTATACTGAAATCATTAAATTCCACACACTCCGCTATATCAACATCATTAAGTTTTCTATGCAGCAAGAAAGCTTTGTGACTCCTTTTAAAACGAAAATAAAATCACTCAAGTAGAATTTGACAGAAGGTAAATTCTGCTCCATAACGACAGGTGTTACTGGTCTCGGCCATCTGACACACAAAGAAACCCTCCATGCTTATCATCACATGGAAGGCAACAGGCGGTCAAAATGTGTTGCTGGGTGCACGAAACTTAACCTCCTCCTCATCATCATCATGTAGAGGAGGTCACTTCTCGATTGTTCCTTCTCCCGAAAATTCAAGGGTCCCATAAAGTTTACTGAGATAGACTTAGTAAGCAGGGTTCTATCTGTATGACTTTCTTATTTTTCTTGTTGTTGGCTGTCCAAACTCTTGCTCAAAATCCAGCTATCCCAGATATATGCATATACAAAATGGTATATGAACTTCATACAGTAGTACAGCAGTATATACCGTAAAACACAAGGTGTATACACATACATAGAAGTATGTGTATTACATATACACAGCAGTACACTGAACATGTTTAGCCTCATATTGCCTATCGCACTGTTAGGGAAAGACTTCTCTGCAGACTTTTCTTTGGAGCCATGATTGAGGATTATCTTATTTAAATATCTTATCACTAAATAAGAAGGATGCACACAGATAAGGAACGACCGATCGTAACTGTGTCTCGAGCGCGAATGATGACATGCTGGTCGGTCACGTGTGGTTCACGTGGCTGTTCGTTATCCGAAATTTTGTTCGCTATCCGAGACAAACTTTCAACGAAATTTTTGTTCGTTAACCGAAATATTCGCTATCCGAGGCGTTCACTAACCGAGGTTCCACTGTATTAAACATTTTGCGTCTTTAAATCTATAGAAAACATGTATAAGCTGTGATGACTAAAAAGGAGACTTTATATAAAATTTCTAAACTAGTAAAATTTAAGATAAATACACACCGTACGTCTACTATCTAGACTGAATCAAAACTGAGATGACCACACATTATAAGTTTATGTTTTTAGTGGCACCCATACTGTGTTTTATATCAATAAAGCTTTGTACAAACAAGCAACAATTCAAAACTGATTACACATTGCTGAATCAAAATACTACTTCTCTAGAAGTTACAAGTATACGACAAGACACTCGACACTTGTGAATGTAATGTCAACGTTGTCAGCTGACTCTACCACTTGCCATGTGCGCGCCACGTACAGCACGGACACAACAACACCGACACCAACTGTAGTCAGTGCTCGTCCCGATAAGAGACTGACAAAGATGAAATGAAAATATTGTAAAAGCGTCTTTCTTGAGACAGTTTGCAACAGTTTGAGACATAGTTGCGTCTGGCTGGTGATAACTCAAAATTCGACTCACGGGGGTTGGAAGCCAACAAATCTTGGAGTTAAGATGTTAAATATATTGGTCTTATGGAATTTGGCGGGAACTAACAATTAATTCGATATAGGGAGGTTTTCGACTCAGGGAAGGTGGACTTATCGAGGTCGGACTATATAAGAAGACACCTTTGTAAACAGTGCGTTGTACTGTCAGCTCAGAAAGGAGCAACAACAAGTTGATGATGAAGACCTCGGTTCTTCTTCTGACTTGTGTCTTTCTTGTGCTGCTTTGTGTGTGTGTGCTGCATGCCCACGAGCATAATGGAGGTAAACACTCTTTCTTTCTCGAATGTGCTTACACATTGCTTCCTTTGTTTACAAAGCATTATAAACAAGTAAAAGTTATTCAAACATTGAAGTTCTTTATATTTAGGGATACTCATTTTTCCTATAAAATCTTAATTAAGGTAAATTTAGTATATGATGCATGGATACTAATTATTTAATAACTTATCTATATATATATATACAATATTTATGGTGTCGAATGGCTTGATGTATATCTTTGCTTGTATTTGCGTGTATACATTATGGTATGGTGACTTGGCCTGATACATGTATGTGTCTGTACTTCTGCATATACTTGATTGTAGGATGACTAATGGTTTGATGACTATCTGTATTTGTACTGCATGTATACATACATGAAACTTTAGTTGTGTGCATGATAAAAATGAATTCCACGTTGTGTATTATCATGCTGTACCATACTATGAAATTGGCTCAGAAACCCGAATCATTAAGGAATATATTTTCTCTTTGAGTGTTCGCGTGCTTGAATCCGAAGTTTTGGATGAGACTAGTTTTTCACACGTCTTTACTACTAATGTCAAAAGTGAACCCTTGCCTATCTGTGTGTGTGTGTGTGTGCGCGCATGTGAAGAAATATTTATCGAAAAATATCTGACTGCTTAACGATTGCAGACATAGCAAACGACGGACCCTGTCGCGCTCTGAACGGGAAATGCTGGAGAGACGTCAACCATTGCGAGGGCAAGTATCGTTCTGGTCTTTGCGCTGGTGGTTCTCTCAGGAAGTGCTGTGTCCCATACAGTGAGTAAACAATCGCAGTCTTTGAAATTGAAAAACGGCAGTGAAGCAGACGTGAGATTACAGTTATAACGTATTGAAAACAAGGATACGCTACACTGATAATACACTAACTGTACCCTTATATACCTCTCGGGAGGGTAACTTTTTGCGATCTTTCACAATCGTAACTTTTCTTAACTTTTTTCTCTTTCCGCCAAACCCTAACAAGCCCTGGTCGGCCCTCTACATCTCCGCCGACTAACAACGTCCTCGCTGATGAGGTTTAGCTAATACTTTAAACCTCTAAAGATCTGTTGCTGCCGAGATGGCTTTGTCTGTACTTGTGCATATACCTGATTGTAGAATGAGTAATGGTTTGATGACTATCTGCATTTGTACTCTATGTAAACATGATGAAAGTTCACTTGAGTGAACGATAAATATGCATTCGACGTTGTGTAGTATCATTTTGTACCAAAGTGTGAAATTGGACCAGAAGCCTGATCATTAAGGAATATATCATCTCTTTGAGTATTCGCGCGAATGAATACGAAGTTGTGGATGAGACTAATTTTTCACAGGTCTTTACTACTAAAGTCAAAAGTGAACCCTTGCCTATCTGTGTGTGTGTGTGTGTGCGCGCGCGCATTCAAAGAAATAGTTATCGAAAAATATCTGACTGCTTAACGATTGCAGACTTTGGACCAGACACAAAATGTGCCAGGACAAGAGGGAGATGCCAAAATATCAAATTACGTTGCCCTGGCCATTATGTTCATGAGCTTTGCTCTGGTCCTAGCTGGAGACAGTGTTGTATGTCAAGTGGTGAGTAAACGATGGCAGTCTTTGAAATTGAAAAGCGGCAGTGAAGCAGACGTGAGATTACAGTTATTATGTATTGAGAACAACGACATGCTACACTGATCATACATTAACGGTACAACATTTTGTATTATGCAAGTAAGCAGTATGTGTGTCTAGCTATGCTCCTTTCTTACAACAAAAAGTACTTTGTGTTCATATTTATTGAGTTGCAAGTCAGATCCTTATGTTGGACATTTAGAAACAAATTGCGTAGTGTGGCATCCCAGAGTAGGGCGAGGGTTGTCTCTCTGGAAAACTAAATTAGCCAGCGGTCTTAACTTGTATCTCATCTTGCTAGCAACTCAATATCCACCCTGCATATGCACTTTACAAGCAAAGAATTATTTTGTTTCTAAAGCAAAAGTCAAAGAAAAGACCCACGCAATTTGTGAAATTAATTAATCTTCCATTACCAATAGTGTACTGCGAACTATTAGTCGAAATGTTATCAAGCAATGTTTGAGTTCTTCTTAACAACTGGTTTAAGTTTAGCTCAGGAATCTTTATTTGTAGTTTAATCATATATTGTAACTAATTAACATGAAAGACTTTTTTATGAACCTGTAACTAGAGACGAATAGCATTTTTCTCATCTTTTTGTTTTCAGTAAACATTGGTACAAGTCTTTATGAGTAACAATTTTAACTAAAAATTTATTCTATTCGATTCATTGAAATAAATGCGTTATTACTTTTTAAAATGTACAAATCATTTTTATAAATTTCCAATTTTATTTTTTATTTTTACGTTTTATTTTCTACTTATGGTATTCTGTTATTTCTTTTGTTTTACACTGGCGCTGCTTTTGACATTTTTTTTTACATTGTCGGGATGTTGATCTTGTGGTAAATATCACAAATGTCACTACACACAAACTCTTCAAGAAACAGGCGAGTCCATTTTATGATTAAATTATTATCCTTTCCTCGGCTAGAAGCGTTCATCGTGAAGCAGACAGAAAAGACAACGACTAATGTTTCGATAACGGGTACAGTCAGCACTTGTCTTAGTATTGCTGGTCACTGATGCTTGTATCACGTGACATCTTGTCACATCTACTAATACTGCTTACGTCACATAACGCACTCTGTTGCTTGTGTTACATCATGTCAGGTAACATTTGTTTCAGACTGGTAAGAGATGAACCTATTGAGAGAAGAGAGTCCAGTCCACCCGAACTGTGTACTAAGCACCTGGGGTGTGAATCGGCAGTTCCGTGATAGTGTCGCTCTTCCCGTCTTGTGTGTGTTTGCCAGAAGTTGGTAATGTTATCGAAATGTATGTTTATACAACCCTAAGACTCTATCAGCTGAGACAGACGTAAATATTTTTTGAAAACATTCTTTCGGGAAAAAATCCTCTCTCTTAAGAGTTTGCTGCAATGTAAATTGACTTCACCACGAACTGGTATCTCCTATATACGTCCATTCTCTGACAACACGATTCTCATGCATATCTACGCTGAACCGCGTGCATTGTCCATACAGTGTTCACGGAGTTTGTACAGATATAATTTAAGTCGAAAAAGTACAAATCAACTAACATATTTCAATACGCTAAATGCGTGACTGAATAAACAAGTAGAACATCACATCCTGGCCGCTTGTTGGTTTTATGGTATTTGGTTTATTGTCACGTTGAAGTTTTGTATGTATTATATTTATCTCAGTGATTTCTGTGAATTAAATGCCTTTTATATTTTTTATTTTATTGTTAACTTTTCTTCCTGTACCACCTTCCGAATTAAAACCATTAAAAATTCAAGTTGTTGTACGTGTACATGCGCTGATGTAGGAAGGCAGACTGACCAATGTTGCAATTACCTAATCAAGATATTCAAAATTTTGTGTCTTTAAATCTATAGAAAACCTGTATAAGCTGTAATGACTAAAAGGGAGACTTTATATAAAATTTCTAAAATTAAAAAATGTAAGATAAATACATACGTCTGCTATCTAGACCAGACCTGGGCAAAGGCCTCCTGTCTCTGACCGGCCCGTCCGCTGGCCCGCCCGCCAGTATATATATATACAGTATTGGGTGAAACTGAGTTAACTTTATTAGTCCGGCCCTCTAAAACCATCCCAATTTCTCATGCGGCCCCTTGGGAAAATTAATTGCCCACCCCTGATCTAGACTGAATCAAAACTGAGATGACCACACATCATAACCTTATATTTTTAGTGGCACCCGTACTGTGTTTTATATCAATAAAGCTTTGTACAAACAAGCAAAAAGTCAAAACTGATTACACATTACTAATACAAATACTATTTCTTAAGAAGTTACAAGCATGCGACTTGTATGCATGTGTAGAGGGCCGGTAGTCTGGCGCTTGTTAGGTTTTGGCGGAAGTGCTGATGCATGCGAAAAAAAAAAAGTGCTGATGCATGCGATAGCGAAGGATTGCAAAAAAGTACCCGCCCATAGATATATATATAAGGGCATAGCTGAGACGTAAGGAAAAAAAAAACTGCGAAGAGAAGGCGCGAAGACAAACGACGAAGCCGTGACTGTTGTTCTAGCCGTGCATTAAAGAGTTGTGCAACTGCTGACAGGTTCCTGCCTTTCTGGTTGGAGTGTTGGACTGTTGTGGTCACTGTACAACCCCCCCACCACTCGGTTACACATGATTGTAATGTCAAGAAATACACTGATATCATTTTACGTAAGAAAAATAATCCTTCAGACGAAAATTAAGCGAGTGAATACTGTCACACTGCTCGGCGTTAAGATGCGGAAACAAAGCAAAAGCACACTTCCTGTCATCTGATCCACTCGGCGACTCCTAGAAAGTTAATTGACACCACTCTATCCCCAAATACCCCAAAAAAGGAAAATGGGGTAAAAGCGTCTTTCTTGAGACAGTTTGCAACATAGCAATAGTTTGAGACATAGTTGCGTCTGGTTGGTGATAACTCAAAATTCGACTAACGGAGGTTGGAAGCCAACAAATCTTCGAGTTAAGGAGATCTTAAATACATTGGTCTTATGGAATTTTGGCGGGAACTAACAATTAATTCGACATAGGGAAGTTTTCGACTCAGGGAAGGTGGACTTATCGAGGTCCGACTATATAAGCAGACACCTTTGTAAACGGCGCGTGGTACTGTAAGCTCAGAAAGGAGCAACAACTAGTTGATGATGAAGACCTCGGTTCTTCTTCTGACTTGTGTCTTTCTTGTGCTGCTTTGTGTGTGTGTGCTGCCTGCCCACCAGTCGCATCCAGGTAAACACTCTTTCTTTCTCGAGTGTGCTTACACATTGCTTCCTTTGTTTACAAAGCATTATAAATAAATAAAAGTTATTCAAACATTGAAGTTCTTTATATTTAGGGATACCCAGGTTTCATATAAAAATGTTAATTAATGTAAGTTTATTATATGATGCATGAAGACTAATTATTTAATGACTACAGAGATATATATATATATACACCATATTCATGGTGTCGAATGGCTTGTTGTATATCTTTGCTTGTATTTGCGTGTATACATGATCGTATGGTGACTTGGCTTGATACATGTATGTCTGTACTTGTGCATATACTTGATTGTAGGATGACTAATGGTTTGATGACTATCTGTATTTGTACTGTATGTATACATACATGAAAGTTTAGTTGTGTGCATGATAAAAATGAATTCAACGTTGTGTATTAGCATGTTGTACCATACTATGAAATTGGGCCAGAAGCCTGATCATTAAGGAATATATTATCTCTTTGAGTGTTCGCGTGCAAGAATGCGAAGTTTTGGATGAGACTAGTTTTTGACAGATCTTTACTACTAAAGTCAAAAGTGAACCCTTGCCTATCTGTGTGTGTGTGCGCGCATGCGAAGAAATAGTTATCGAAAAATATCTGACTGCTTAACGATTGCAGTCTACGGGTCAGACAGACTATGTATCGGGTTGAAAGGAAGATGCCAGTTGGACCACTTACGTTGCTATGGCAGGCATGTTTCTGGTTATTGCGATGGTCCTCCCAACAGAAGGTGCTGTCTCCCACGTGGTAAGTAAACGATCGTAGTTACTGTTATGATGTATTGAGAACGACGACAGGCTACACTGATAATACATTAACTATACTAAATTTTGTATTATGCAAGTAAGCAGTATGTGTATCTCTAGCTATGCTGCTTTCTTACAAAAAAAAGTGTTTCGTGTTTAGATATATTAAGTTACAAGTCAGATGCTTACGGTGGACATTGAGAAACAAATTGCGTAGCAAGACATCCCAGAGTAGGGTGAGGGTTGTCTCTGTGGAAAACTAAAATAGCCAGCGGGTCTTACCTTGTATCTCATCTTGCTAGCAACTCAATATTTGCCCTGAATATGTACATTACAAGCAAAGAATTGTTTTATTTTATTTAGTTTTTAAAGCAAAAATCAAACAAAATACCCACGCAATTTGTTAAATTAATTAATCTTCCATTACCCATAGTGTACTTCCAACTATTTGTCGAAATGTTATCAAGCCATGTTTGAGTTCTTCTTAACAACTGGTTTAGCTCAGGAATCTTTATTTGTAGTTTAATCATATATTGTAACTTATGAACATGAAAGACTTTTGTTTGAACCCGTAACTAAAGACGAACAGCATTTTTCTCAACTTTTTGCTTTCAATAAACATTTCATATATACAAGTCTTTATGAGTAACAATTTTAACAGAAAATTTATTCTATTCGATTCATTGAAATAAATGCGTTATTAATATTTAAAATGTATAAATTTTATGAATTTATAATTTTATTTTTTATTTTTATGTTTTATTTTCTACTTATTCTATTCTGTTATTTGTTTTGTTTTACTTTGTTGCTGCTTTTTTACATTTTTTTTTTGACATTGTCGGGATGTTGATCTTGTGGTAAATATCACAAATGTCACTACACACAAACTCTTCAAGAAACAGGCGAGTCCTCTTTATGATTAAAATAGCCTCGGCTAGAAAGGCTCATCGTGAAGCAGACAGAAAAGACAACGACTAATGTTTCGATAACGGGTACAGTCAGCACTTGTCTTACTATTGGTGGTCACTGATGCTTGTATCACGTGACATCTCGTCACATCTACTAATACTGCTTACGTCACATAACGCACTCTGTTGCTTGTGTTACATCATGTCAGGTAACATTTGTTTCAGTCTGGTAAAAGATCCCCAATGAACTGATTGAGAGAAGAGAGTCCAGTCCACCCGAACTGTGTACTAAGCACCTGAGGTGTGAATTGGAAGTTCCGCGATAGTGTCGCTCTTCCCGTCTTGTTTGTGTTGCCTCAAGTTCGTAATGTTATCGAAATGTAGTAGAATCTGCATATTTCGACAACCCTAGGACTCCATCAGCTGATACAGAAGTAAATATGTCTTGAAAACATTTTTTCGGAGTATAATATAAGTCAAAAAAGTACAAATCAACTAACATATTTCAATACACTAAACACGTGACTGAATAAACAAGTAGAACATCACATCCTGGCCGCTTGTTGGTTTTATGGTATTTTGTTTATTGTCACGCTGAGGTTTTGTATGTATTCTATTCATCTCGTTGATTTCTGTGAATTAAATGCCTTTTATATTTTTTATTTGATTGTTAACTTTTCTTCCTGTACCAGTTTCCAAATTAAAACCATGAAAAATTCGTCTTTGGACGTGTACGTGCGCTGATGTAGGAGGGCAGACTGACCGATGTTGCAATTACCTAATCAAGATATTCAAAATTTTGTGTCTTTAAAATCTATAGAAAACCTGTATAAGCTGACCAGATGACTAAAAAGAAGAATTTATCTAAAATTTCTAAAATTAAAAAATGTAAGATAAATACATACGTCTACTATCTATACTGAATCAAAACTGAGGTGACCACACATTATAAGCTTATGTTTTTAGTGGCACGCATACTGTGTTTTATATCAATAAAGCTTTGTACAAACAAGCAAAAAATCAAAACTGATTACACATTACAAAATACTACTTCTCTAGAAGTTATAAGTATGAGACAAGACACTCGACACTTGTATGTATGATTGTAATGTCAAGAAATACGCTGATATAATTTTCCATCAGAAAAATAATCCTCCAGACAAAAATTAAGCAAATGAATACTGTCATACACTTCTATAGGGTTGTCACCACTCTTCTGCCAAATATCGATCATTAGCCTCATGAATAGTTATACTGGCAATGTAGATATTATTAACATATCTGACATACTCAGCTCCCGATTCATCCTAAACCCTTGCACACAAAAACACACAATTTGATTGATTGATCTTTGCTCCATCAAGGGTGTATGAGATAAAGAAATATCTGGGGATCTGTTTTTCTTGTGATTGCGAATAATAATAACAATAAATTTCTATCCTAGCTCTGTGAGCAAGCTCATGTCGCTTTACAAATTATATTAATCATAGCGATAATAATAGGGAGAAATTGAAGAGGCCAACAAAGACGACAGGAAAGAAAAAGGAATAAAGTCTAGAACGGGGGGTAAAACAATGTAGTGCTATCTGATTAACAACGAATACAGTTCTCCGTTATCCAATAAGTCTATGAAATTAATGTGCATAAATTATGGAAAAGAAGTCCTGAAGAAAAAGGAGGACCAGATTTGTCTGTGCATTTTCCTTGGATTATTTTGAAACTGATTGTCCTCGCAGAGGGTCCGGAGGAAAAAACTCAGTGCAATGACTGGAACAGATGGCCGATTCGAGATTGGAAATAGATTTGTTCGCTAGTTTTGCCATTGTAAACATACCACAGAGACAAGACAAGGTCGTGGTGTGGCTTCCTGTTGACGTCATTGTAATGTGGCTTCCGGTTGACGTCAAACATGTGTATGACATCACTCGTTACTTACTCTACCTGAGAGCGGGATGTAAACATAACTGGCGTTTCTGTTTGATGGGCAGAATCCAAGTATAGACAAGTCTCAACAAGGAACGAAAGTAAACTCGAGACAAAAGCGAGACGGAATACAAAGAAAAAAGATCGACAACCACAACGCAAAACGGAGCGATTTGAGGATGGTGTTTGGCCTCCATCTCCTAGCTCTTATGAAAGAGCTGCTTCTGCCCTACGTTCGGTCATTGTTAGCCCAGCTCCGACAAACACCTTCTTCGTCCTTTAAGGATTCACGCGGGGGTGGGGACACCTGGAAAGTTCCTCCTACTCCAATGGAGACGGCAGACTGTTCGGGGGACGCTTATTAAGAGCGTCAGCCCTCAGATCAGAGCTGTGGCCTTCTCCTCCTAAGATCTGTTTGGCGTTTACTTTGGTCAGTGGAAGTGCTGGTTTGCTCGTTGACATAACTACACTCGGCCTTTGGAGGTTTCTTTGGACCAGCGGTGGTTGTACACTTTCCTGTAACAGCAGTTTTATTTTAAAGTGCCTACAAGCCTATATTTTACGCCATCATCTGCATTACCATATACTTTTTTTGTGACATTCTGTTACCAGCTTGCTTTCTGGACGATCATCGTTGATCATCGATCATCCACCAGCTCAGCTCGATCTCAAAGTTATCAGCGACGAATGAGCACGCGCAAGTACAACTCAGCTTAAATGACATCCATGGGCAAGCGACACCACTTTCTCTCTTTCACACACGTGAATTTTTCTTTTAATCGAACTGATGAACTGGATTGTTTGGAGTGTGGTTCTCAACAAGTCATTTCAAGTTACCACCCTGTCTGTCAGCAAAACTCATCATAGACTTGCTTTCGATCACGACGATGTCGAGTAAGTGATGCGGTGACTGAATTTTCTGGCATCTTCCGTTGTTCCCACCCTTGACAGGGTGACAGAGCGGCCTAAAGTCGTACTGGCTGGCGTGAATTAAGCAGCCGCCATTAGATTGTACAAGCAGTTTAGTTATTCCATATCCTCGCTATGCAAATCGAATCCTTGTGAGTTGAAATTGGCTTCATCTGCCCTTCCATGCCACGCGCAGACTGATGCCTACAAACAGTTTCCAAATGAACTAATTAATCTTATCAACTGTCAGACGCAGATACGACAGTGTCAATCCTGATAAACGCCCTGTAAAAATGATCTGGGTTGTGGTACAACTTTAATTCATTACTAGCTTTATTTTTTAATCTGTTCTTTATTAGTATTACTGATAGATATATTTGCAGACATTTGTTAAAGGTTTTATTTTAAACTTGACTGACTACCTGTCAAACGCCATCAAATCAATAAATGCAAAGTACTAATTTTTTAAAGTTAGTTCTTTACCTGAAATCATGATTCTTGCTTGGACTGTAAGCATCAATTTAAGATATTTTTAAATTTGTCTTAAACACGGGCACATGATTTTATGTTCTGTGTGATTATAAAAGTACGTGTTTTAAACCTTTATCAACAAGATCGAGTTTTGAATTTTCCAGCACTAATTTACTAAAACAGGCCTTCTATATCTCCATGCATCAATATTACTGTACATCTTTTTGCCACAAATAACCAAAAATACACAACAAACCCAGTGACCACAGACACACTTTATTGCAATTATCAAGATTTTTTTTTTGTCAGGACGGACAAAGTGTGAATTAATAATCCGTTTTGCCATTTCATTCTACTGACACTGTATTTGATCAAGAAAGAGCTGCACCTAAGACATTCAACAGAAAAACAAAGGTCCCCCCCCTGTAAAAAAAACTTCATATTATCTATAATGGCACACTGTATCATAAAAACAAGAATGTGATACATATTCAAAAATAATACAAATATCACGGCATAGAAAAATACTGAAAGAATTTTAACAAGTTTGGATCCTCTCTGAAGAGAGTGTCCTGGCTTATGTTCTAGGCGATACTGTTAATAAGAAAAGATTTCATTAAGAGCAGGCATTTGCAGACACATCCATACTCTATGAAGCACCATTATATGTCAATCTGTGCACTGATTAATAGCTTAATATACAAACTTATTCTATTTTTACCACCATCAGCCCAACACAGGAACAGGTTACAGTGAATTTAAAAGAAAAATATGCATGAAAAATCTGCACAGCACAATAAGCAGATGGTGACTGTGTTTGTAAGGAAGAAAATAGGAAGTCTACTGTGTTGCCCTGACTGGTTCCTCTTAATTACTTTATGGTCAATGCTTCAAGTCTGATGAGATCTCAAACTTTGGCTATTGTCATTTCTCATCCAATAGCACCCTTGGCACGAAGACAATGGGTGAAATTTAAAAGCACAATATATAGCTCGTGTCTATCCATGCATCAGAACTAAAGCATCATCATGCGTTCATCATCAAGAGTTCTTTTTCAAATTTGTTTGTAAGTGCTCTGATGACTGCTTATTTCAGAAGTACAATAAATTATAAGAAATTATTTTAAAAAGTGAAATTGTGAAGAGCCAACTACAAGCATGGCATAACAGAGAAAACACTGGCTAATGCAGAACTGCTTACAAAATCTGATTATATTCTTAACTGCTTAAATGTGTTGCAAATAAAGTCTTTGAAATGCTGACCTGTTAAACACATGCAAAACATTCATTAAAAAAAAAATTAAACCAAAATATTTCTTAGCATTTCTCATTTTAAAAAATCATTTGCTGCATTAACTGGTACTGCACCTATTATTTAAGGTGCATTTATTTAAGTGTTCATAATTATATCTCTCTTAACCGATATAACAGTGCTAAATATTTATTGTATGTCTATAAATGGAAATAATGTAAGTAAGCCTTTTTTTGAATACTTCCATTAATTTCACACATTCACTATTTAACAATGCATTTGCAAACAGTGTATATACAACCTATCTTTTGTCATGTGGCATAAAAAAAATCCAAAACCCTGGGTCTACAGTACATAATCACAGCAAGACCCTGGTTACTTTCTAACATTCATGACAATTCTATGGATTTGGCACATAAGTCTCCACAATAACCTTTTTTATAGTTATATCATGTGAGTTACCCTTTCAAACACTAGATGGCATCTGTCATCTGTACTAAAAGGAGCAAGTGACAGGAACTAAGCAATTACCAAACATACTTTGCATGTCCTGTACAATAAGGTGACAAATGTTGTGATCATATTCGTAGACAAATTTCCCACACCTCTTACAGCAGGCTAACCACCATCATTAAAAAATGCCAGACATTTTGAAGACATATTGATGACATAACGCATAACACAGACTCATGGACTGAAAATAACCTATCAAATCCAAGCTGGCCTTCCCACGTGTTTTTTAAAAATAAAAACCGGGACTCATAATCTAGTCTATGATATTAAAATCACCCATCATAACAATACAGAAAAAAAACAACCCCAAACCATTCTCTTTCTGTCTCCATTTTTATGGGTTTTATGTTCCCTCATTGCAAAAACACGGTGCACATGGCAAAGGCAGCTGTTTCAGATGACTCAACCAGTTGTTGTTGATCTAAGCACAATCATGACATCTGGCACAAAATCATGCATACTGCTAGCAAGTTGTGGATAAAAGTAGCACAAATATATTTTCACATTGATCCAATTCTTTTGCAAGTAAAACCTTGCTTACAGGGTTTTAAGGCTGCTTTAATCAGAACAGAACAAGTTTTAGTAAATTACAATTAAGATGACTCATACAATTGCATACGAGTAGTCACTAACCATTCTGACTTAATTACCCATTTCTTTTTCAAATGTTTGGAGAATTCCACAGGGGTAGATTAATAGTCCACACTACACCATACCAGCTAGACATCGGGATATAGCATCCATCTTATAATGTATTCATAGTATTTTATGCAAAATATTATATATGCACATTTAAAAACCACTACTGCATGATTATGTCATGATTATGTCATGATTTCACATCTGAATAACATTGCACTCAACATCAATTTAAAAAAAAACTAAGACCTGCATGTTTGTTGTCATGTAACATTGAGCTTTCTTTCTAGGGATATTGCATTTACAGCAAAACCTTCAAGCTGAAACAAACCCACCAATTTCAATTCTTTTTACCCAAAAGAGAAGAAAGAAAATAATTAAATAACAAAGTTAAAAAGAATATGCGCCTAAAGAAAAAAGACTTATGAGCCATAAGCACCAAAACAAAAACAAAAAATGTCAAATAAATTTTAAAATCTGCCCTTTTAGTAAGTAAAATGTAGTAAAACTAACTGCTATTAGTCACACTCGCCTTCAGACTATCATAGATGCAGGCAATTTCAAGCTGAAAATCTTGAAACATATATAATATACAGCAGCCATTGTTTACACGATAGGGAATTAATTCTGCCAAACCCTTAGCAGCTGACTTAATAGCATTTTTAAAGAGCAAGGTCTGATTTTGTTACACAAAGGGCTGGACATAAAAAGCAGAGGGTACATTTTGCAAACTTCCTCCATGTGAAGTCCAAAATTATACATGAGCTGTTACCATAATCAAAATTAGCAACAAGACAGAATGAAGGATAAATATGCTGGAAAAAACAATGAACATACCAATTCTATGTAAGCACTAACTACCTGTAAACAAAGTCATTAATTACTTGTTAATACATATAACACTACAGCATTTCCCAAATGGACCCACTGTTAGGACAATACTCATTTTGACTCCAACAGAAGTGGATGTACCAATGCTATGCTACTGTTTATGGTGAAAATAAGCACTAATTCATAAACATATGATTCATAATTAAGAGTTCGATTTCACTATTTGTATAATCCACATCCACCAGTAAAAGAGTACTATTTCAATATGTATTGTATACATGCCAATCAATAATATCAAAAGAAGTAAATAATTATAGCTTACTATCTTAAAATTTCAACTATTAAAAACAAATGGCAAAAGGATTTTAGAAATAACTTTTCATGATTTATTATGCTGCTGTCAATAAGGTTTGTAATAAAGAAATTTATCAAAAAAATGTCATGTAAAAACAAATGGCTTTGTTATACAAGCAATGTTAGTGACTAACACTGTCTCATAAACAAGTGTTGTTAGCACATACACTTCCACAAGCAAAAAGGCACACCCATGTGTGTACAATGATGTGTGGGTGCATGATTATGTAGGTAGTGCAAACAAAAACAATTACAGCATATTTCATGAGGTAAAAAAAAAAAATCCCGTTTGTTATACTTATAAGAATAAAAAAGAACAAAAAAAAAAATTATCACTGTAATCTAAGTAGCAATGCACCCAAACAACAGTTTGCAACAGTAAAAAGCATTATTTTACAACCCAAGCTTTTAATTACCATGATACAAAAGCAAAAAACAGTTAAAATTTATTAACATGCATTTTGTGACTGATCGCATAAAATGGCAAACATAATTTGTAAACATGATTTGTAAACAAGCATACCAACAGTTCCAAGCCATATACATACACTGCTTTAGATCATTTAAATTGCTGGGAATGAATATTCAATGTTTGCTCACAATACATTAATAATCTTGTGATGCATGTTCTTTAACAATCTCTTTGAATTATTGAATGCCTATGAATTAAGAAAAACTGACTATAGTTATAGTTCGTAGTACTAATTTACTGCTTCCGTTAATCATTAGTATATTTACCCTGCTAAAAGTCTACTATCATTTAAAATATTTTTAGTCCACACTTCTGAGCTATATATTTAGACATACCCTTTGCCAGCCTGATTCCAATGATCTGACTTGTAATATTCCACAAATTGTGCTATGCTGAGATTCTATTCAAAGAAATATTTTACCTTTTAAGTTGTTTCTTATAAACTCTTAAATTCCAATGCTCAGCGTAAAACTGGTGAGATTGATTGTGTGATGACATTACTGAGGAGACATTACACATATCTGATCTTGATGGGAATGACAAAAGTATGATAAAGCTGGCTATGGAATAGGCAAAGCTGCATGACAGTTCAAGAAAATGTGAGAAACCCTTGGTTTTTTAATCAATGGAGCATCATGGATTCTCTGGATGACGGGTTACTGAATAATAATTTCTTATCTTTTGCAAAAGGCTGGGCATTTGCACTTGGGACTAGAAGATAAACAATAATAACACTGCCTTGTTCTTTCTAATGGATATCTCACCTTGATTAAAAAAACAATACTGGCAATTTTTTAGTTGCAATGCAACTTAGGGCTTAATGGGAGAAATATAAAACTTAGAATAGGAGGAATATAAACATTAACAAAGGAAACAAAATAAGATAGAGGAAAACCTGGATAATGGATGAAATTATTCACATTTGAAGAACAGGTCACAACCAGTTAGAAGACTGGCGGCATTGCATTTCACTAGAATGACTGAGCAAGACAAATACAATCACAACTGGACACATATATCAAACAGCCACAGTTTTTGGTAGATGAGTAAGAATGGCACGCAAATTTAATTATATTCCAAATGGTCATCTTAGCATCAGGAAACCGAAATGAGGTATGGTAGCAAGTCTGAGGTTACAAAATACTCACGAAGAAATGATACTGATGATATCTCTACTTTGTACACAGCAATGATAACCAATACGTTCAGTCATTATGATGGTAAGAAACTGTGACCAAACACACAATTCATTTGTAATGATTGGAATAAGCACTCTGCATACTTGGTGATCCATATCACAAATTCACAAATGTTCATACAAGAATAGCACACAGGTTACACAGATAATTCATTAGTGTTGCTTTTCTGCATCAATAAGCAGAACTAGTTTCCTTCCAAAAATGTCAGTAAAAATACATGCATGCTGCTTATTCTAAAGATCCTAGTTTAAAAAAAAAAGCAAAGTCTGCTTTAAATTGCGTATGATTGCTATACTCCTGATTATTCAACATTTAATAGATCCTACACCCTATCTAGTTGAGACCTAGTAAAGACGGGTTAGTTTTGACCTTTCATTCATTAGGGGTTTTATAACATGCACTTAACCACAAACACACAGGCACCTGCATACTTGGTCCACATTTATAAGTGTGACTAATACACATACAGTGTAAGCTCGGAGAAGGTAAGATTGTATCAATAATAAAGTAAATTAGATTAAATTCAAGCTATAAATCTGAGGTACGCTATTATTGATACATAACATCTGTTTCTCTCAGTTTCCCACTCAATCAAGATAATTCTTAACATGACATTATGATAAAGAGATGACACAGATGAGGCACTCGTATATTAACAATCATCAACCAAGTACTGGATACATCTAGACTTGAAGTACATTTGTATACACGCTCTCTTAGTGTTTCTCTTAAACCTGGTTATCACTTCTTAAGATGGGTGCTAAAGAGTTTGCATAATTATGACAATAGTTCATTCTATTTTTCGCTCCAAAAGACTGACAAAAATATCACTCCTTTATTTCAGTTTTGTCTGCTCTGTATTCAAAAAGCAAAGTTTCAGTTGTCACAAATTTAGAGAATTAGAAACTCTGTCCTTTCTGAGCACAGCTAAAGACCATATAATAGAAACATATTTGTAGGTTGAATATATGTTGAAAAAGTCTTTAAAAAAGTGTCATGCTGATAAATAATCGCAAGATATGAATTGTAGAAAGTCATTAAGGTCATAAATTCCAACACAGTCTCATTGTTCACTGTTGATCTTGATAACTGAAGAAAAGAGGTAAAAACCAAAGTTCTTTTGCAATTTAAGAAAAATAAGAATGATAAAAAAAACAGCAAACAGACCTATATTGGAGACAGTTGACGTCTTTGAGCTTCAGTCAACTCGGGGTGCCAGAAGTCAACAATTAGTACTAGTCTCAAGGAGCTGCCATCATGCCAAACTTCATGCTCAAATGAGTCATCAAAAATGATGAACTCGCCTTCTTTCCATGTCCTGTCAATAAAAGTTCAGCACAAAGTTTGACTCAGTAGACTGTTAGATGAAAGCTGGATTTTGTGTATGTAGTGGGTCCAATTACCTTCCCCTCTTCTCACTTTCTCTCTGCCCCTCCTACACACACGCACACACAGACATGATCATGCATGTACTTACAAACTCAAATGCACATGTGTGTACGTGTATATATATTTATATGTACAGAAGCCAAAAGAAAATAGCATACCTAGTTTCATTAACAACTCGTATCTTTGGTCCCTCTGGCACCACAAGACCAAGATGAGCCCGTATACGGCAGTTGGTTGGGCCACAGTGAGGCCAGACATGTACACCAGGACTCATTACGGAAAACTTTACCTGATAAAATATCAAACAATGCTTAACTAATCATCTACATATGCTACAGATAACAGGTTCCTACCAAGAGCAGTCAGAATTGTATTGAATCATGAATGAGAAATCTGCGTCTGACAATACTTTTTAAATATTTTGGTACAAGATGAATGTGTTAATTCCCCAAATTGTTTCCATTTGTACACAGATGAGCATGCTGATGACTAAAACTCTGCATTCCTGATGGAAGGGGATTATTGGTTTAGATTTTGGGAATTAACAACTTCCTTTGACAAACAGCTCTTATGACTGTTTATTCTCGTATTTTAGCTAAATTAGAGAAGCCTCAAGAAAATATCTGCAAGAAAAATGTTGTTTGGTCTATAAATAACTGTTCTTTTAATTGAACTTATTTACAAACCTGTCCTCGTCGACAGTTTTTGGCGTCATCTATCTGTTCAATGAGGGCACATGTTTTTGGAACTCTCTCACAGACCTTTTTGTTCATGCGTCCTAAAACAGTAACATGATTTAAATTTAAGTTACCATATGTATAAAAACTCAAACTATTGTGTAAGATGCTAACAAGAATCCTTTAGATTTTAGAAGAACATGTATTGTGCATTGCTGTCAATGGTTGATTTGTCTTTAAAAATAAATAGCTCTTTTTCCTTCAATCAACTGACATAATTGTTTATTTTACACAGCAGAAAAGCTGTAGCCATTCAGAGCATTCATGTAAAATATCATATTTTGGATTTGATAGTGTACAGGCCTGTTGATCCTGTCATTTAAATGTTTACCATTTAACACATTCTTCTATCAGATCATTATTTTGTTCCATCTAGTAGCCAGACACCCAGCACATACACCAGTGTTTTGTACTATGTACTATCTACAAAATGTGGACATTTCTGAGATGATTTGCAGGCTAAGCCATCCCTACGTTCCTTGACCTCTGCTGATAAACTGTGGATGTTCTTTGCTCCATACTGAAAGCCCATGTCCCTGATGTGCCTGATCAATTAACTCTCTTCTATACAATGTTTGTTATTCAAACTCAAAAGCAGCATTTAAATACTTGTTAAAACTCTATCTGCTTAAAAATACTGTGCTTGAAATTTTTATCATTTTACAAGTATTATGCATCCAAGCCATTTATTTTAGATGGTATTTTTAATTAGACAAATGTATTTTAATACTTTTCCTTTATTTTTATTTTGTATACACATTTTTAAATCTGCTGATTACACGTTTTGATGGCTGAGTATGTTTTGTGCACCGCGGCATGTTGTTAGCTGGTGTTTTTTCATACTTCATTTTCATTTATTCTTATAATTGTTGGTCAACACAGAGAGTGCAACCTGTTTTGGTTGTGACACTGCATAATACAAATATTAAATTAAAATCAATGAAATACAGTCTTTACCTTGCTGGAACATGGTCAACTGCTTCCATTCTCCAGTCTCCCGCAGATTCTCATCCTCAGGACGAAAGGAACCAGTTTTATCATCAAGTTGTTGTAATCCCTCATCACGAATTATTTTCCAATTGTCCTGTAGAAGCTGAAACACCAGCAGTGCTGACTTAACTTCAGTGTGAGTAAAAATTATTTAACTACTAAACAGAAAAAAAAGAGTGGGAGGTGGAATGTCACTGCCAGTGACATATATTTTAATGCAGACCTGAGGTACATATTTAAAGTGTTAAACTATTCGTTATTTGTCATCTCAAAGTCCATTAGGACTGGCTATGAATCAAAACGGATAAGAAAAATAGTACCTAGATTATATAGCCAAAGGAGAACAAACTCTGCTGGAAGAAACAGTACTGATTCCATCAACTTTTTCAGTAACTTTATAGCCTCTAAAGATTTGAAAACTGAGTGGCATTTCAGTAAAACGATAAATGTTATAAATAAATGTTCTCAACAGCAGTTTTACATAATCAATGGACTGACCAGAAAGTTAACTAACGATATTATGCTGCTGACAAAGATTAAGGAAATAAAACAAGGTTAGATTTTATGAGATATAAGCTCCATTAAACAAAACACTGCAGTAAATAAAATGAGTTATGACTGTTCATAATTTGGATTAGTGATAAACTTCCTAAAAACTCTATGTAAACAAACACATAGTCATATACGTTATGACTTTGTCCTTCCTTTGATCAAGCAGGTATACAAAATTTTGTTTAAAAGCACAAAGTGAAAACACATAAAACATCTTAAAATGTTAAGTTTACTGGTTTGGTATTTAAAAAATGTTAAGTTTACTAATATGCAAAACATTCAGATTAAAAATGGTCACATATAATTTGAAAGAAGTCTTTCAACTCACTGCAGGATACGTGCACAACTGCTATTTAATTTTACTTATAGTTATGCCTAAAACTGTGTACCACATAATTAAAGGACATTTCAGCTCTAAAACTGAAAAGATCCAAAATGTATTATCTGCTGGAAACCATAAGCATTTGAACACACCTTCAGTTGTCTTTGGTAGCCTGTCTGTTCTGGAGTCCACCAGGGCCTGCCAGTCAGGTTGTTTACATTGTAAAGGGAGCGCTGGTCTGCTGACAAAAACACACCTATCTCAGCCCCTTTAAGATAGACCTTCCGGGCCTGCAAAAAAGTATTAAAACCATTGCTCTTAATAAATCAAATCAAAATCAAAATCAAATCAAAACAAACTTTATTGTCTGTCGAGGATATCCAGGACAGAAATTTTTCTTCGCTCACAAGGGCAGGCATACATACTCATACAGACATTTAACACACAGTTAGGAGTAAAGATACAAGTAGTTAGGAGTAAGTGCTTATAAGTGCTTGTATCAAGCACAAGCCTGGTTAAATTCATCAGTTGTTCATGTCTGGCATATGTTTTAGATCAGTAATTGGACTGAAGTGTATGGTATAGTGAGTTTTTGTAAGAGAGAGAGACATTGACTGACTGTTTTATTTAAAGGGACTGCCCCATAGAGAGAGCTTCAATACAATTTAATATTTATTTAATATAAAAGTTTGAATACAATTACTGCTGTCAGTACAATTAGATTAATTTTCCACTGTAGACTTTCTAAACTGAAATGCATAAAAAGGTACAATGCCAAATTCTTTACAATCATTTCCTTGGTTGAAGCTAATAGCGAAATCATTTTAAAAGTGTTTGGATTTAATATTTTCTTTGTATGAATCTTTCCCCAAGATGATTTAGGACTTTGCAAAACAGAGCAAAGTAAACTTTCCTGTTCAGGAAATATGCACATCACAAATATTCATCTTCATCAAATAAAATAGACCTTAGAAATCTATTCATAAAAAACCTTTTGTTGAGGAGAACAAATTGCTCCAGAAAAGCTAAAATGGATAAATACAACCCGTACTTACTTAAATATGGTAAGCAAATAATAAATTAAAAAACTGATAAAGATAAAACAGCCCTACCTCATTATTACGTCCCAGCCTTTGCAATCCATCTCCTAGATGAAAATAAAAGCGCCCATCTTGGGTACCTGGCTCATTTGTTTCAATACCCTGTTGAAGGTATTCAACACCAACTGCAGGATTGTTCTCATAAGACTTAATGATGAACCCCAGATGAACTTTAGCAAAGCCATCATTTGGATGAGTCTGGAGAATCTGTGTGATAACAGAACAACAGCAAAATTGCAATTAGACCCTGTCAAGAATAGAAACATTCACAACTTACGATTTTTATATTTTTGATGTCTATGATCATAAATTTCAGAATTTTCTTATGCAGCCAGAACCCAGTCCATGAATATTAGATTCTAACCAGAACATACTGTTTCTAAAATTTGTTGGAGTGCAATAAGATGCTTTAACTAACCATCACACAAAAGCAAACTTTATAAGCAAAACTCCTATCCTTTATGAATACACATGAAAAAACACACACACATACTCTCTTTCTCACACTCAGAATGTTACAGTAACATTCTCATACAAACTGACAAATCACTTAAAACTCTATTTTGCAGGTGTTCAGAAGTTCTACCTGTTCAAAGACTTGCTTGGCTTCACTGTTTTTGCCAATCATCAGGAAGCTCACGCCCAGTTCATGGTGAAGCACAATATCATCAGGAAATATGTCAACCAACATTTTCATGGTTTGCATAGATTTACTTCCCCAACCTGTCCAACAAAAAGTTGTACCTACAACCATTATTGTATAAACATAGTCATAAGCAAGCTTAACAGGTTTTGTCGTCACAAAAGAAGTACTATCTGTTAAGTACTATGAAACTGCCAAATACAATTAAAACCTTGCGGCAATAAAAATGTAATGCAGAACACCCACAACTGGTCCCACTACACCACCTGGTCTTCAGAGCTCTCTTGGGGATTTTTGGGGTATTTTAGCTGTGTATGTTTCATATGTTGTTCACAAGACAATGCAACTCCATTTCATTTAAGTAAACTGTTTAAAACATTGGTTCTGGCTAATGGGCCCTTCGATCCCTGTTCACTGACATCATACCAGCCAATATTAAGAAAAACACAAGTTTTGAATGGTTCTAACTGGAAAATATATATGACTACTTAATTATTTAAAAGGATGCTCAGTTGTACAGACCGCGGAACTGCTGTCGACTGGCTAGTCGGCGGCCTGCTTGTTTTAACAGTTCTGCTGGTATTGTGACTTCTGTTCTAGATGATACAAGATGATCATACACCATGATGCTCTGCTCCAGTAACTCATTACTACGTTTCTGTTCAGCCATTTTGTCCAAAGTGTCTGCTTTTCCAAGAAGTGCTCGTGGACTGGAGCTGTGCTTGTGCAAAATTTCATCATATGCCGCCAGGGCTTCGTCAAGCTTATTCTACAATAAAAATATGTTTAAGATTTAATTGGAGAACTTTGGGTTGTCTGGTTCCTTTAAATGAGATTCTCCTGCAAAGGGTCTGATATCTTCAAGTTGTTATACATTTATTTTGAGAAAGGATGGGAAGAGATGGGGGTTAGAGGTTGGAAACAATTAACCATCATAGACATTGAAATGAAGCAAAACAAGAGAACGATGTGAATAAAAACAAGAAAACATGATCTGCACCTTTGCTGATACAACTGCACTGCAAGAAAAATAACACTAAATTTGTCTCTGAATTGTAGTGTAATGGAAATCTCAAAACTAAACAAGAGTCACAATGTCTAAAATGCTTAAGCACTTTACTCACATTTGCTAACAATTCATCAGCTTTGTCCAGCTTCTTGCGGATTTTGAAATCAGCATCACTGGTGACAGAAGATTTGGCATATTCTTTCCTGGATTGGGCTAAATCTTTTTTCTTCTTGGACTTCTCGGTTTCTCTTGAGTCCTCTCCATGTGGAGGTGGGACTTGAGCATTTACTTTCTCTGGAGATTCTTCTTTTTGCTGGACTTTGTTTTCTGTTTCTGACTCCTCTACCTTTCTTTGTGGTGACTCTGGCTTGTTCGTGCTTCCTAAATCCACTTGTGTTCCCTGAGCTGGTTGTGAAGTTTCTTGTTCCTGTGCCGGTTCTGATCTCGTTTGTTCTTGTGACAGTTCTTGTTTCTGTGGCGGTTCTGGTCTTTCTGGTTCCTGTACTGGTTGTGATCTCTCTTGTTCCTGTGCTGGTAATGATCTCTTCTGCTCTTTTGCCAGTGCTGATCTGTCATGTTCTTGTAGTAGTTCCGATCTCTCTTGTTCTTGTGATGGTTCTGATTTCTTTTGTGCTTGGGTGGGTACTGAACTCTCTTTTTCCTGCTCCCCTTTTGGTATTACCTGTTCCTGTGGTTCAGACAACACTTCCATTTCTCTAGCTCCCTTTATCGTGCCATCTTCTTCATCAAATATTACTGGCTGAGAAATGGGTGGCTGCTCTTCTACTACTAACTTCTTGCCATCTATTGCATCATGCTCCCTAATTTCAATTTTCTGAGTCTCAGTTTTTGTCTCTTCATGTCCATCAATACTTTGTGGTCTGTCAACATTTACTTTTGGGGTGGTCTTTACCCTGACTTCCTCTACTTCAGGCTTCTGTATTCTCTCTTCAGTGTCCTCCTCCTTCAGAGGTAAATCTGCACTTTTAGGAGGCACTACAATTTCTTCCACTGACGCCTTGCTTTCTAATGGCTCCTGATGTTCTTGGTGGCCTTCTTGCTCTCTAACTGCCTTTGATTCTTCCTCTGACTTATCATCAAAAGATGCAGCTGCCACTTTTTCTGTTGCAGTTTCCCCTTGCTCAGAGGCTTCTGCATCATAGTCTTCATTTTCACCTGGTTGTGAAGGTGGCTCTGTACTCAATGAAAGTGGAGTTTCTAGATTTACTGTGCTGATGATCAGTGTATCCTCCACCCATTTAACATATCCAGAAGTGTCCAGGGACAGAAACTCAGCAACCTTCAGTACTTGAGGATTGATATACTGAATGAAAATATCACCTGGTAAAAAAATATTTTACAATGAAAATGAAAAATAACTCTTATTTTAATAAACAACGACTAAACTATATCAACAAAATTTCTTATTTTGAATCTGCAACAATTGTAATTAAGTTCTTATGCAGTGAAAAAAAGATTCAAATTTCAAGTCTGTATGTTGTGAGGTATAATGTGACAAGCAACTTTTTCAACTGCATGTACTTGGATAATAAAGTCACAATCAAGTAAAATATGGTACTGGCGGAGTACAAGTATGAGAAATGATAAGTCAACCAGGAAGTTTATCTTATATTTCTTAAGCATGTTGAAAGTCTATATTCCAAACCAAACTTTAAGAATTTTAAAAAAACAGACTTTACCAACTGCTGATCTTGCATCATTGCTAGAATAAACCACTGCAACACCTGCTGCCATAACACTCAAAGTCAAGATTAGAATGGAGGTTCTAGAGAACAGTGATGATGATGATGACTGTACAGGACGTTTCCTATCAGCTTTGTTTGCTGATGCTTTACTGGCTCTGCCTTTGGATGTTTTTGGAGATGCATCAGTTCCTCTTGAAGCTTTGGGACTACTAGTAGTCTTCTGATGCCCATTAGGCTGTCCAGTCAATTTTTCTAAGAAAGAAGAAATGTCCTATGCACAATGATGCAAACTGCATAATCACACATCACAAGATGGAAAGTAAGCATTCTGTGGACAGGATTAATTCCAACTCTCTTTTAATATGTTCTACGACTTGCTGTTGGTTAGACTGCCGACCTAGTGATAAGTATAATCTTGCATTTTTACTTTCACTTTCTTCTTTGTTCATGAACATAAGAAAAAGCAATAGGTGCAACAAGAAAAAAAAAAACTGCTGCCATAGTACAATTTTAACGATAACCAAATCCTGTTAAATAACCTTTTTCCTGACTCAATAATCAAACAGCGTTCTCCAGAAATTTGCTGCTTTTTTTAAAAAGCAAAAGTACGTTTATTAACAACCATCATGTCTCGACAGCAAATACACCTGTCTCAGCGCAAACTAATAGCTGTCAGAGAATCCATTTATTCTCAAGTGTTAATAACAGCTGCAATTGATTATCTTCATCTCGACCTCGATCGGCTTAGTCGATGTCCTCCAACCTGCAAACGCGTGCCCTACGTTCAAAACACAAATCTGCGTTTCAAGTCAAAACTTTTCAGCCTACATCCTCCTACCATTGCCTTTCTGTGCATTCTTTTTCTTGCTTCCCATTGTGGCGGTGATTTCTTTTTCTCGTATATGAAGATCGTTGATAGCTGTCAAATGCCCAGACCGACTTATTGCATGACTTGTGGACAACTAATTAAACAGCATCGCGCCGAGCGACGTGTATCAACTGAGAGATGAAGCGGAAGTGCCTTTGATGTGGCGGCGGTGGCTCAGAGTTGCCCCTCCATGCTTTTCCAGACGACATTTCGCCAAATCTGTTTTGCCTCCAATATCTTACTCGGAAAAAACAAATTCCATGAAATTGCAGTCTGTACCATCTATTATATTTATCTACATACATACTACTTTAAAAGTAACAGATCAACCCTTCATTTTCAGCGTGAGATGAACTAAATCATTTCATTAAAGTCAAGAACTATATAATACTTTACAGTTCACATAATGGAATTATTATTCTTTAAGTATTAATGAAACAAACTAAAGATCCCAACAGAAAATGTCTTAAATGTGTCGGTTCCCCAAAAGCCATAAAAACTGGCGATTATAAATTTATGAAGGTTATCATGCACGTTAGACGCACGTGTGAACACCGAGTATAAGTACTAGAGATTTTCCTTTCCTTTCAAATGATTTCTAGAAATTTAATTGTTACCTAAGTATTTTCACCTGATATTGGAGGAAGGTGGGACGTTCTTTTTGTCCTGCGCGACAAGTTTATTCAGTGTGTATGATATATATATAGGCCGTTATCAGAGATCATAATTTGGAGAGTCTTAATTGAAGTCACAAAATAATAATATATAATTAACGCTTATTTATGTATCGATTTTCCTCATCAATAATCGATCTCAAAGCCCTTTTCATCCATACAGGCGCCCTCAGTACTAGACAGTACTATATACCACAGCAAAGCCGGTTCGACCATTATAGGCGCCTATAATAGGCCCTTGGACGCAATTAACGGAGGTAGGCGCACGGATGGGTTCGATCGCCATTTATTAATTTTGTTCTTCTTTTTATTACACGCATTTATTAAATCACTATATGTAGAATTTCATAATCGATTTTTCATTTTCTTCCCTTCGTCCTAGAGGTTTGAAATTGTCACAAGTCGCTCATTTCCGGTGACAATGCAATGTTAAATTATTTTCTGCAGTCCAAAAGTATAGTAGAACATTTTTTAAATTAAATTTTCTATGAGAAACTTATAATCCTAGTTAAGGGAGATATAGGTAACCGCTGCTGCAGGAGAAGTAAACTATAAGCTATCTCCCCTAATCGATCCTTAAGATGGGAATAAATAATGTCACTAAAGCGAAAAATTGATAACAAAATTCAAACATGGAATTATAGTTTCTTCCCCTGGATGATTGCATTTAAAAAAGAACCTATAAAATAAAAGTCGCAGCCCTGTAGAGACATGAACTTTGTAAAATAACTCTAGCCTGCAAAACCGTATGTTTTTATTAGAGTTCCCGTGCATGTCACACGGTCGGAGTGATGGTCAGCTTAGAAAACACACGATCGAGTTTCTGTTCCGACTTTCAACTCATCCATTAATTCATGTAAAAAAAATCAAACCTTTTTGTGTTATCTAACCCATAATGAGTCTGCTCTCTATGTCTAACTTGACAACTGTTACAATGGAAAGGTGGAATGGTGGTGTCAATTGACAATAAAGCATAAGAGTCATCGCATCACACCGAGCGACACAGTGCCTGTCATAACAAGTGGAATCCGGGCTCGTATGCACAGAAGGTTAATTGAGTTTATGACAAAAGAATGGCGGCGATGGCAAACACTTACTTTTGCTGCATGCTTGAGCAAACATTCACTCACAATACAGTCGTCGGAACAGTGGTTATGGTTCACTGACCCAACAACCAGCTTGTGCTTTATTCATCTCTGATTGAGACTTTCCACGGTCTACCAATAGTGTGTACAATATTTATGCGCATCGAAGCAATTAAGAAGGAAAAAGAGCAGCCGTTGAGTCTGTGTAACAAATCTATCACCAAAGGTAAATTTAGTATCCCGACATTTTGCATCAAAAGAAAAAGCGGGCAACTGTCATTTTGTTTCTTGCGCTTTATGATCCCAGTGGATTTCACGACTTTTGGAACAACCTCATGGCCTAAAACATACCGGTCATTATGATTTGTGGGATTTGTATGACTTGGAGGAACTTAGGGGATCAAGTACCGTCAACTGACGCAGGAGTAATGTTAGCATTACATATAAATAACATATACATATGTCAAATAACATATAATATATACTGACTCCCAATGTGAATGAATGACCACTAACTTTGGGGTTAGCCAAATCTTCAAATATCACCCAAGTACCGTACCGATTATTTATCCTTCCATGGACAGTTGATTCTTAACTGCGCACAGAATGAGGATACATTTAACTCAGCTCTCAAGCCGTGAGAATACGAGTATCCATGTATCCATTTTACCTTTTTTTGTGTGTGTGCACGTCGATTTCTGAAGATTTGTGTCTGGCAAAATGAAGGGGCAATATATATGTGCGCGGATCGTGAAAATTATCATACTAAGCTAAAATTATCCATTTATTTGATCAAAAAATATCTCTGGTGATTTTGAGGTAATCAACGCCCAAAAAACTCACACTGCAGTAAAAAAAAAACAACAATAATATATAAGGCTTCTTAATATGTGCTTCTTACATAAAAACAAGAAAGGAGTTGCGACCTGCAGCTACTTAACATGACTTCACAATTTTGTAAGGGTAGGGCTGAAAGTAATAGTAGACAGTAATGCAACATATTATTAAAACTTGCAGCAAAGACCGTAGATATCGTTTATGTACCGTTCATGCCTGCAGTGTGAATACATCCTGTAACCTGAAGCCGCTGTCTAGTCGAGTGTGTGTATGAGGATGGGTGGGGACTGTACCGTCGAGTGCATTCCGCGCCGGGTGAAAGCGAAGTATCGGGTACATCACGTGGTGCAACAAATCAGAGAAGGCACCAGCACCCATTCAATGTGTGGTGCTGTACGTGGATGTCACACACTCCAGCTCGCTGAACGCGTAAGGTAAGACTAACGACTAAGAGCTTCTCTTGAGATAAGACACACGTAGAGATGAGTGCTTATTGCTTGCGAAAGATGATTCATTTATTGCTTAGGATAAACAACCATGTTAGGGAGGGGGAGGAAAGACAGGCAGATTGTGGGTACTGTGTGTTGTCTATCTGTTCTCTGTTGTCTACTAGGGATATATTACATCTCAGTATAGTGAAAATCACGTTTTAGTTGGTGACCGTAGATATTTCGAGAAAGATAAATGCATGTATATAACGTACATATTGAAACAGTTACATATCCTCTCATAACCACACACACAATGACACACCTCGTTAAAGCACGTGTACAGACATAGACACACGTCATGTGTTATTTAAGAAGACATTAGTACAAGGCTACAGTTAAGGTAACGGAAAAATCCCGTACGTAACCTTCCTTGTCAGGCGTCACAAACCATAACGTGTACCTGACATTTTTCCAATCGCTAAAAGAAAATGCCTGTGACTGGTGCCAATGGTGCGTGTCGCCAGAGCGAGCTTACATCACCAGGTAGTGTTTAAGTCTGCTCCACGCCGTTCTACCTTTCTCGATAGATATAAAATGAACGGCCACAATGGGTGGAAAGAGGGAAGGAAGAAAGGTGAGTGTTCCCAGAAGAATGTTCCGCTTTCTCTGTACTTATCTTAGGTATAGTAGACCCTCCATGTTTACCTCGACAATGTGTCAGGCGCTACTTATTTATTACCACTGCCAAATTGCATGCCTTGCCCGTAAAAAAGACAGAAAAACAAACGAGATAATAACACTTCCTGGTTGTCGGCCTTCTTGTCATTACTCTTCTTCTCTTCTCTACCCTCTCCCCCAATAAACCCACCATACTGTCACGTCTACACTGACACAACCGCACATACTGACACTTTTGCTGCACCGGCTGTAAAGTAACACTAAGCTACACTACCTTAAGACAGAAAAAACTACAGTGTTTATACAACTTGTTTATCTTTGCTATAACAGCACAAGGTGAGAATCAAGCCTCACCTCGGAAATGTCCAGTAAAAAATACCAACAGCAGCAATAAAACAAACCTCTCAAGAAAATGCTAGCATAGATAAAGGTATTCAAAGGTTCATCTTAATCTAGCTAATCCCCTTAAGACGACAATGATATATGATGACAGCTTGAGTAAATCCCCAGACACAATAGTTTAGACCTGCATGAGATGTTTCCAATGACACATAGTTTGGCCAGGTAATGGCTACGTACAGACTGTACGAGTGTACGGTGTTAACAACTGGCAAGACTAGAACTGCGACCTCCTCCTGTAGTTAAGTGTCCACATGTCCACTATTCTACTGTTGGCAGACGATAAAAGCATGGCGGAGTTTGTGTTCCGGAGGGAGGAGGAGTGGACTGCCAAAGACCTCTACGACACCTGGCGCACCTCTCTTCCAATGCTTGTCATCGTCAACAAGGGTTTCTACGGCAACAGGGAGGAGTTGTCCTTTTGCACAGGACAGGTAAGCTGAGCATTAGTCAGTCGCGATCATTTCAGTTTCAGGGCTAAGCTACACCTCACAGCTTTGCATCATTCGTTTGAGAAATAGAAACTGCTAGACTACATATCAACTAGTATTTTAGAATCATTTAGCACCTGACTTCTAAGGGTTCAGCTGGCGTGACTGGGCATTCTGGTCTCTGGTTTTCTGCTGATGGGAATCTCGGCTATCAGTTACAAAACGCTCGGCAGACAGCCCTGGTCTTCAGGAAGTAATTTGTTAGGGTTAGATTAAACAAAAGTTTGTGACTCAGGACTGTCGCATTCTTTGGTCACATGTTGACTAACAACCAGGCGAGATAGGAGAATTCAGATGATATTCGCCGCTTTTCGACTCGAATGATACAAGAGACGCGAGTAGCCAGACCTGATTACAAAGATCCGTTTCTTTTTTCTGTTAGGGTCAAATACAAACAACTCTGCACAGACTTGTTTTACCTCGAGCATTGCCAACATAGTCGTCTAGCTTTTAGCTGGATTTACAAGTGTAGATTGGTGGGCAAGCAGGCAAACAAGCAGACAGACTAGAATCGTGCTCTGCATTACGACAGAACAGCTTTTCATTACAAGAAGGAAACTCGTCAACACATACAATAAATCAAAAAGAATCAAAATTCATCGCTTTCCCCAGAAGCAAAATAAGGACCTACATGCATCATACTTACTTACACATTTACAATTTTCCAGTTAAAGTTATATAAAGAAATGAATGTTAAACACAACTTTAAATTAAAACATGTGAGTGAAAGAGAAAACTCTTTATTTACGAGGATGGAAGAATAAGCGGGACACGATTTTTAAAAACATTCAGCCCTCATTCCCCTTTAAAAAAAAAAATTAGGAAGAGGATGTTAAATTGCTGCTTTATCCTGTCTAGTCTAGGTGTGGAAGAGCACAAATTCTACTTTGTATGAAGATTCTTCTTTCTTCGGGTTTGGAGTAAACAGCCCGCTGAGCGCACACGTGTGACGGACGCTCATTAAACACTCGCGCAGTTGCTCAGACAATTAGCGAGTTAATTTTTTTCCTTATAAACAGGACACCTAAATCTGCCTCTTTGCAGGACCTGCGCAAATTTAGTAATAACAATAATTATGTTACAGTCATTAATTAAAAATATGTCGTAAGTGTGAAAAAAACAATATCTTAATGCACATCCAACAACAACATCCTTAGTTATCGAGTAAACTACTAGAAAGTTTCTTTTAATCAGTTTGATATGTCGAAGAATGCCAGAATTTCGGCATAAAATTACTGTTAAAACTGTTCACACACGAAGCTATAATCACGATTTAATCACTGATGACTGATGCTTCACTGTACTCACGAAATATTCATAACTCATCCTCCTCGAATACCTGAACATAGAGACCGCCTATGACGTTGTACACAACTGTCTCTTGGGGACGACCCACCACAGCCTCTTCTTCCTGTCTTGCTACTCTTGGGGTAGCAATCCTAGTCGTTTGTCAGGGACAAATACTCCAAATCAAACACTCAGGACAGCGTGGCGAAATCTCAATATCTTAGACGTTTGAGCAGAAAGAATTTTTTTTCACGTACTGGCCCGTATGAGCTTTGAATCCATGACTTCTGCTCCGAGATGGATCTCGATAGGTAGACGACGATTAAAACATCCTTGTTTGTTCAGCGAAATATACTTTAACTTATAGTCTGGCCACTAAATCTCACAGCAAGAAGAAACAAAAACAAACACACAAGAAAACACATCATGATTTGTGGTCTTTCACAGGACAATTCCCACCACAGTTATCATCGCCTCTTAGTCACAGGCAGGCAAAGCGAGTGCACGCGTGGGTGTTTGAGTGAGAGTGTATTTGTCAGTAAGTGAAGGAGAGATCATGTTACGATTGTTACCAGACATGTTCACATTGGGGTTGGGTTACGTTCACACAGCGGATGTGTTGTGTAATTATTGTCAATGCGTTTCCTTGCGTGTTGCAGGTGCTGCTGCTGCACAGAACCGACGTGCAGGAGCGCGCCCTGGTGTACGACAGGCAGGGCAAGACCTTCAGCATCCCCCTCGACTACAGCCACTACTTCGCCGCTAACGACTCACAAGGTTCGCTATAGTGTCTTAAACTAGTCAGGGGAATGAGAGAGACATGGCAAAGCAGAGAGAAAGAAGGAAGAGCAATGTACAGAAAGGGATGATAACAACAAATAAAGATAAAACGTGTCTCTAACGATGATGACGACTGCAGGGTCCGCGATGATTTCTTTGAAAGAAAAGGTAAAAAATCTCTTTCTACAATATTGCAGAGGAAATGACCTTGCGGGATATTATCGTAAAACACGGTGTGCCTGTGAGGATTCGGTTCGCGGAGTCCGGAGTTCATACCAAAGAGAACAAGTCCCTCTGTGACACCTTGAACGTGGCAGCTGTTCTTCAGGAACCTTTCTTCTTGGCCAACACGGTCAATCAAGGTAAATAATATTAATAATGATGATGATCATCATCATTCACTTTATGCTCATGCTGGCGTACTAGTTCACACAAGCATTCGATGCCCTGTAAACAGATGCCATATGCAGAGAAAGAACATGTAAACAGGGTAATCTTCCTAATACAAGTTTTCACAGGATTGCTTTGAACTCGTGCTCAGATGTACAAGATAAGATCATGTGATTTTAAGGTGCAGAGAAAGAAAACTTCTACGCTGAAAGGCAGCACCAATTGTAATTACGATTTTTACTCATGACAGGGAGGCTGTTGGAATCGGTGATTACCGTGCCGTTGTACCTAAAGGAAGTGACGTTTTGCCGAATAACGGATCTAGTGGACAAAACTCGTTTCACTGGCCTCCAGGACTTCATGGCTTCCATAACTGGACAGCTTTGTCAAGTTGATTTCACTGCGGAGTACGGTGACAAAGGTAAGTTTCATGGCCTCCAAAACATATAAGATTTGTCAAGTCCGGAGTAAATGTAGTGAAGTAAAAAGCAAGCACGTACAACACGCACTCACCCTTAAGCCAACTCATCGCCTTTATCTTTACCTCTGCTTCTCTTCTACTCAAACCAGTCAAAACATTATGAACTTTTCTTTTTTCTACAGAGATGGTAAAACTTTCAGACAAAACCGTGACTCCATCAGCCAACATTTATCCAGACATCGAGACAAACGTCTACATCAACATCAAACAAACAGGGTATCGTCAACCTCCTCCACCAAGACCAAAAAGCACATCAGTGATACCTGACAGCAAAACAGTAAAACCAAAGCCTCAGCCACCTGAGGGGCAGAAAGAACAACTGGGCTTCAACATTAACCGTGACCAGGTGCAACCCACAAACAAACTCCCTCCTAGCACACCGCGCCGTCCTCCGCCCCCTGTTCCGGTTGATGAACACCTGGACTCTTCTAGCGCTGCGCCGTCAAACGCTGAGCAGCAAGGCTCCAGTATCTACGAGATTCCAGAGCCTGCGAGCGGACAGACACGAGTATCGCTGGTTGAAAAGGGAAAAAAGGTCATGCATAACCTCCCGAAAGAACAGCCAAATATCGTGAAGTCTGAGCTTGACAAAGCCTTAGCAAAAAGACGAGATCGCGCTCGGGATGGAGATGCAGGGTCCGTTCCCAAAACAGAGGCTGAGGCTTTTAAATGTAAAAAGGATTCGGAAATTCCCTCAGTCGCTCCAGTAGGGGTTGTGTCTCTGTCTATGCGACCAGTTGGCGAAGAGTCACCAGTTCCTGTGGGATTTGCTCCGCCAGGCTCAGCGGAGGGCAAAGAAAGTCGTCCAGATGAAAAAAGATCCAAGACTTCAACAGAGAAAACAGCCATTACCGCCCCCAAGCCATCAGAACCAGCGCCTCCTGTGCTCAATAGTAGCATGAAGCCCCTTGCCATGACACCGTTGAAGACGGACGTTATGGCGGATTCCAAAGAGAAACGAAAGATTCCCAAATTATTCGGAAAGTCTGAATCGGAGGAAGGCGACGACAAACCCAAAGTCTTGCCGAAGCCGAAGATAGGTCCGCTGTCGTTCGAGCCTGTTCAAATGGAAGCTACGTCGGCAGCGAGCGAAAGTACGTATGTCAACCAGCAGCAGATGGCCCTGATCAGGCCCACCATCAGTTCAAAAATAACCGAGACAGACACCTCTAGGTCCAATGGCCTCGAGCCCAAACCCGCTGTGACATCACAAGCTACCAACGCGAGCGGTGGAGCGCCGTCAGTGGAGAAGTTGGGTGCATCCCAGTCCAACTCTGTAAGAGAGACCAACGCCGACGAAAAACCTTGGCCGCTGACTCTGAAACAGATGACCATAGCTCAGGTCACAGATGTTCTGTCGAAACTAAAGTTGGAGAAGTATGTGGCGAAATTCCAAGAGGAAATGGTCGATGGCAGTGTATTAAGCCGGCTGAATGATGATGCGCTTACCACAGACTTCGAAATGCGCCTCGTGGAAGTGGCTCGCTTGCGGTCCTTTGTAGAGACAGGGAGGATACCGATGTAGTCTAGGTTTTGCTGAGACAGGAAAATAGAGATATAGTCTTGGTTTTGCAGAGACAGACAAGATAGAGATGTAATCTTGACTTTGATGGAGACTGGTAGTCATCTGAGTTTAATGTTAATAGAGATTGCCATGATAGCCACCTACCTAGGCATAACATCATGTAACTCCAAAAAAGCTGGATCAAATTTTCCTCACAGAAACCTATCAAGTGTCACTTTTTACATTTTGGGTGTTTATACAACCTACACGGTTTCTCTGCGTGGCTCGTGAAAAAGATTTGTTCAAAGAAACTACAGTACATTTGGAGCTGTGTGATGTAATGAACACTGGCAGAACCTTGGGGCATTTACAAGTAGTTTGTATCCATCATCAACTCATTGAACCAAATATGCAGCCCACCTTTTCACTGTTAACTCTGTGACATTTGATACTGATAATGCTATGATGTTGATATCTTATTAGCCAAGGTGCCCATGACTATTAAGGGGCTATTACATTCCAGTCACAACTGTTGAGTGAGGTTTCTGCCAACTGACAGGCATGAAACCTTGACGCACGAGACTCCTTTTATCCCATCCTGTTTTTTCATCCATGTCCTTTCATAAGCTTCTATATATATAAAACTGGTCCTTAATTCTTGAATATTTTACATCACGTATTTTCACAAATCAATTGCTTTTCCCCTATCTATCTGCACTATTAGTATCCACCCACAATCCTTTTTTGCATTAAAGCAAATTCAACATCAGTTCTTTAATGCTCTTTCATACCTTTTTGTAGTTCCTGATATTTCATGTCTGTAGTTACACAGGACAAGGTGCATGGAAGATTTTGCCATTTTATTTTGCAAACTCAATACAGATGAGCAGAATAGAAAAAGTTTACTGTGTGCACTCAAGTTTCAATGACATCCCTCAAGATTATAAATGGGCACACAGGAAACCAAAACACGGAAACAGAGGCAGAGCTTTAAGGTAAGAATTCTCATCCACACATGACCGTTAGCATCTTTTTAAGAACTACCAGCAGTATCATGCTGTTATGTATTTGTCTCGTCTGCATGTTTTAACCCCTGAAATTTATACCTAGCGCAAGGTTACTACCTAATCTGAGCCCCTTTGAACCATGACCATAAATATTTAACAGATGACATATTTCCCACTGTCTCCAAACAATTGTTTTTAATATTTTTAAAGACTACAATACTACCTTTAAAATATAACTCTTTACAAAGTTGGTATGCACCAATATTGCAATAATTATGTGCAATATGGAAATGGTTATGGAAAAGACCAAATACATGATGCACTGCTATTCAATGTGTACAAATCCTGTGTCAGAGAA
>SRHC01000909.1:17577-116921 GCA_004794325.1 Pomacea maculata | reverse complement strand
TTCGCGCTCAACATTTCATTTCTGTAATTAGTAAATACGTGCAATTAGTAGGCAAGAGATACGATTAAGCAATTTGATTATTTACAACAAGAAGGATATATGGTTAAACCATTTAAATTATCTACAGCACATATAGAAGACAGCGTCATGTAAAAGCGAGTTGCTAGCGATGTATATGTGTGATAACTGCCGGGTACAACACGTGAAACATTTCACAAAAAGCACTACAATACTTATATATGATCATAAATTATTCATGACTATCCACTGTTATAAAGTATAGTTGTTTTAATGGCATCTTTCACTTAACTTTATTAAGACTTACTTCAGAAATCGGCGGTGTTTCACTTGAAGATGGACGTACAGTTCAAAAATGTCCGCGCGCAGGTCAAAGCCGGTGTGACCTCTGACCCCGTACCTTGTCGCAGGTTTACGCGGGGATGGGGAACAGAGGGGGGAGGGAAACAGCGGGTGGAGGGATGCGACACGATCACGTGGCTACCAAATCGAGCGCTGCTGAAGAAAAAAAGCGCGATGGACGCGTCAGTTTAGGATCTATTTCACACGCTTTCCTCCTAAAAGTCTCATTTCCCTATTGTTGCCGCTCAAATGCCCAAAGGTCTTGCAGGCTGGGATGTTATACAGAAAGCTTTCTCCGTTGTGACTGGGTAGACATGTACCACTGTGACAATGCTCCAGGATATACCCATACACTTGAAAACGGCATTGCTCTAATCACATTACCACGTGTCATGGAAAAGAAACCTGAAGATTTCATCTGTGACTCTCTCTATGAGCCTAATACTGACCCCAGCAGGTGCCTTTGCAGAATAGCAGGTGAGGATGTCAAAGTAATCTTACTGTTTACAATTATTAATTAACTCCTTGTGTGATTATCGTAATTTCGTAGCACTGACGAACGCAAAAAAAAAATAGAAACTTATTTTAACTAGTTTATCGTTTAATATCAGATGTTTTACAATTTCTTTGTCACCAGAATACCATTGCATTATCTCAAATTTGACAACACAAGCAGGATGAGTACAAGTCAACTGTAAAGAACATCCACCTCCCAAAACTTGTCTTTAGAGTGTCAAAAAGGCCATGTATTTCAACAGTGCTTTAGAAAATAGACATGCTAATATTAGTCGGCATACCACTGTTGTAGTAACAGGTTTAAAATGTCATGCATATGCTGCTGCTTTGGAGTGCTATAGCCATAACTATTTGCTAGATTTATGAAGCTTTACAGGCATATCTTTGTTTTTGTTTCTGTAGTTCGTGGTTTTTAAAATCTCAGGCATATACTGCTGTTATGGCTTACTATAATCACAATTTTTAAAACCCTTATGAAAAGGATGCGATTATAAACAGAAATGTGTATATGTGTGCTTATGTGCTAACATTTGTATCTAAGTTTAGTATTATATTTACATTTATATATCGATACCCGAATATTTTACGTGTAGCTGTTTTGAAATTTTAAATCTGTGTTTAATGCATGTTTTCTTGTCCTCACATTTTTAGAAATTCTGACAAAAAATAAATAAGCAAGCTTTTCAAGATGTCTAAATTTTGGAAGTATCAAAATATTCACATCACAACATCTGTGTTGTTGTGTGTTTGTTTTCTCTGATAGTAGACCTGTCAATAAGTTTTTTAAAGAAATTATTATCTGTAGCCAACATAGTTTTAGACTGAAAAACAGCTCTTACTTATACCGACCCTGCTTCCTCAGGGACATGAAAGTCATTTTATATTTAAGTCTTACATTTTTTTCTGCGCATTTTCAGTCTTGCATTGCTGGTATGGTTGAAAGGTTTAAACTTACAGTCCTTACCTTTGAAACGATGCCTTTCAATGACTATAAGTTCGGCTCAGTAGTCTCCAAACTGTTAGCATGCAGCAAACAAACATTATTGAGTTCAACAATTCCAGTTAAATGGCTTACTATGATCACTCTACACAGTAAGAAGTCAAAATCCTGAAATTGAGAAATTCCACAGTTAATGTGTTTTTTGGTTGATTAAAAGAGATAATTTTCAGATGGTGTACTTACATAATAAGAGTTAGATGTCCGGACACCAACTATTTGTTATCATATATTGACTCCTGCCGCTGTTCTGCCGACAACCACATTTACTCTTCATACATTTGACTGTCATTCTGCTCAAAATAAATGTCTACACCAAGCCTTAACCTTAACGTAATTCCTGAAAATAATTATTACAAAAACTGTTATTCTTTTATTAAAAGACGGTTACATATATACACACACTAAAGAGGCAAAGACTATATGTAAAATTTTTATTTTAAATCCAAATATTTTCTTAAAAACATGTGTGCTTAATTTTCAGCTCTGATTTATTTTATTTGTAATGGTAGATGATTATATAGCAACAGAAAATGCATAATGCATCTTTTAATATAATTAAGCTGTAGGGTGAGATCTGATGATAAGACAGAACTGTTTCCCACAAGTCTCACCACTCAGTCCTGCTGGGACAAAAGATGCACATTGCAGTGCACCTGCATATGTTATTTGCAGTGTGGTGGAATTTCCGCATTACTCACTGGCAGGACTAAGCTACAATAAGTAGACCCTGACAGGAATCTATTTATAGAATGAGCTCAAACATCACTGCAGCTGCAGCAAACAGAAACACTCTTATGTTCTTTGTAGCATTAGCTTGGAAGTAGAAAAACTTCAGGTTAAGTATATAATATATGTACATAAGAGATCTATTCAGTGTTGTGTCTTCTTTCACATCCTCACTAGCATTGACACAAACAGCTGAAGTTAAGCAAATATTTTTCATCCTTTCTTTTTCTTCTGCATCAGAAAGCCTCATAACCTATAGGTCTCTCCATAATCCTTCATGTATAGGTCTCTCCAAAACAAACCCCCTCTACAAGAACTGACAAAATATTTTCTTATTGATCACAATACAATTAAAAAATAGTTCTAAGACAAAACATGGCTAATTGCTAAAAGTATGGTCATTAATTCACATAATTAGTAAAAAGTTAAAAGTTTATTTTGATTGGACAGTAATAAAAGGATAATATAAAATTTATCGCGGCCCTATGGTCCTCGAGGAGTAACAAGGAATAAACCAGAACTATACTAATATAAAGTTTATATAAAAGTAATATTATAAAATATTGTTATAAAATATTATATAAAAGTAAACATGTTTATTTGCTGATCTGGATCTGAAAAAAATTAGAACAGGTTTTCTGAGGTGTCTTCTGAATGTCAACATTTAGAGCTCTTATAAGGAAAAAGAAAAGTTCTAAATAATAGTACAACATTACATATTATTTTGAAACTTGATACTTTCATATGATTATTAGTGTTTCACAACATGGAACAAAAATTAAACAAAACCAAACAAGTATCACTTAATTGTAATGCTGTAATACACCAAAACGTGTATATATAATTTATATTCAAGAGCAAATCTTAATTAAAGGCTCATATCTGTCCTTTCCCAAGAATATTTCTTAGTTGCAAGCTCTCTTTCCTGGAAAGTATTACTGAAAAACTGAAAGTAGGAGTTATGTAAATGTGTGTATGATTATACACCCTGTTGGAGATAGTAAAAAGATGTGTTCACATTCTGGAATCGGGTGAGTGACAAGGGGGAATCGGCATATAAACATATAAACATGTCACAGGGCATATAAATCAAAGTGAAACAATATAATAAGTCAGCTGATATAGTGTAAGAAACTATCAAAGTATGGTGTACAATGATATCAATGGCTATGACAGACAGTACTCCCACAATGTTTCGGCATTTCCACAGCCACTAAGAGATAGGTTTTGTCTACAAGTTTATGTGTTAGTGTGTGTTAGAGTGTGTGTGTGTGCCTGCAATAAATAGCTTTTAGAGAGAACCTGATGTAGTGTAAACAATTCTGCTGCTGTTGCTGCTGCTGTTGATGATGATGATGATGATGATGCGGATAAGAATGTATATAATTATATCTTATATATATATTTACGATGTTTTACAATTTACAATTTTACTTTAGAGTTACAATATGAATGGTAACAGTTTTCTGACAGATAATATTCGTCACACCAGAGAAACCGAGTAATATTGTTTTACCAATTTGTCTGATGGAAACGTAACTGAATAAAATAGAAGAATAGACAAGATTTAGAAAAAACACTTTTGAAAAATTTCTAGTCACTGAGTAAATTTAAAGGCAGGAAAACAGTTAAAAAGTCATGGAAATAAAGGCAAGTGGGATCAAGTGTTTAGAAAAGGAAATGACGATAACCACAGCAATGTCACGTTAGTGCTCTTAGAGGAGATCAACAGTGCATGGTGTACAAAGATATCACATGATCACGCAGACAATGTCGTGGTGGTCATCTCACGTTTATTGTTCCAAGTGACAGACCATATGTGTGTGTCCATATATACATATCTATATGTGTGTATATTTTTAACTAATTATCCAATAATAAATAGTGTACAAGCTATACATCTTTATTTCTAAATATGTGTAGATGTTTATGTCATTTTTCAAATATATTTAAAAGACGACTAAACTGAGAGGTCAACACAAGGACCATACAAACATTAGGTCATTCGATTGTTCGCTATGGAAAGACTAGACTTTGTACTATGGCCAGGGATGACACACAGTTCCCAGATCATGCATGCTATATGTTCCCCTCCCATGGTTTCTAATTTAATTTACAAGATGTCAGCACATGATTCATGTTCATCCTTTTCCGATTCCACTTTTCAGGTCCTATTTCACTAAAAGACAGTTCAATGACGGGACCGTCAGTTCCTGATATATTCTGCCTGTCTATATGCGTTTACTTATGTAGACACGTATGTGTATACATGAGTGATATTCTTAATTAGAAACGCAGTGTTTGAACAAAAATTTGCATTATGCAGTCAGGAAACACTAGAAATTTTCCTGTGATCTTTGCCATCCTCATTTCTGCATCTTTCGAAAGACTTACAACTACAGTTAAATTATTTATACTTCACAGACTTACTCCCTGGTTTATCATGAAAGCTAAAGGAGAGACATTATCTGTCGTTTTACTTGACACAGTGGACCACCAAAACTGCACTCTGAGACTGCAGGGTCCTATATCATTCACTTTATCTCTTGTTTTAAAACTAACAATGCCAAAATTAATTATTTATGAAATATTTATAAAGCTTGTTTTTGTCAGGCAATTATCTGTTCTGCTTATCGGGTATATCTATCAGTCATCGCTCCAGTCTTCCTTTTTTTCTGTTGGTTTATTTTTTGTGATGTCGTGGAGGGACGACATCAGTCATTGCGATGGTGGCATACTCTGTCTTCGCCTCCTGCTGGACGACGGGCTTGGGTGAACTCACGGCTGTGAAAACTAAGTCTCCATATATTAGTCCATTAGCATCTCTTTGACTGGAAGCCTTCTCCTGTTAAATGAATAACAATGATGTGGAATAGCTAAAGCAAGTATGCTAATATTCTTTATTGTGAGAAAGCAAAATTCCTTTCACATTCACTCTCTCTCCATATATATATATAAATAGGCTTGCGAGTTAGGGGACTAGTGAATAAAGAAAATATCTTAGTAAAATCTTGACTAAGGCAAGCTAAGCGCACAAAAAGGTAATGTATTGTCATAACTACTTATACAGTGATTTAGCTTTTGCTTCTTCTAAAAACATTGTAAAAGACTGCAACTCAAGTCGACATGCTAATGTTCTGTGGTAAACTAAACGCATTGAAGCCTTTAACTAACCACAGACAGATTTTCTCAGTAATTTTCTCTTCTGTTTTCTGCCAACACCAGAAGAGTTTTCCTGTGAAGCAATGGAAGACGAGGAAGTAAGAGGCGTCATAGACTCTGCGGTTTCGGTTGTGTTATCAGCTTCATAAACAGGAGTCGTGCTGTCTGTAAAAGATTGGACAAACGTTTTTATTACTACTTAATTACAAATATTACGAAAGTCACCAAAAATAAAAATCACTCGTTCTCACTTAAACATGAATGAGCTTTGGAATCTTTCTGGAAGATAATAGTGTGTGTGTATGTGTGTGACAATCTAAACTGTTTGAGAAACAAATGCAATTTTAAACTGTCTGTCTGGCCCGTTACTGTCAGACTAAGTATTAATTAGCGAGTGTTATCACACGGAAACACAGGCTTTTCTAGATAATATGAGAACACGAGGCGTTTGATTTGTCTAAATGCCAAGTACTATTCACAGATCAGTGATAAGGGAATTAGGAAAGTCATTCCCTGGCAATCCGTTTTCTTTCTCTTCATTTCTTTCACTCACTTCGTGTGTATTTGCACGCCTTTCAACCTGTCTGTCCTCTTTCCTAGACTAAACAATATCTCTTTTGTATAGTTTGTTTTTTTATATCTGAACATACCCACCCATTCCTATGTTCCTTAGCACATTCCTAGTTTGTTCCTACTTCGCTCCCTTATGTTCCTTGCCTATCGCAGTTGTTCTCAAAGTGTAGTCCGCGGACCACTAGTGGTCCTCGGGCATAAGTCAGGTGGTCCGCGGCTGACACTCGGCAAAGTGATGTTTAAAGTGATGCATTCCTCGCATTAACATTTTAATTACAAAGAACGAGGTAGTTTTATGTCAACTTATTACTATACTACTGTCACAAAAGGACATTTAATTTCGAATTGTAATGAAATAAATGCGGCAATTTAAATATGAAATTCATAGTACAGCGTGATTTATAGGCCTTGGTGGTCCGCCATATTTTGTACTTAAGTAAAGTGGTCCGCGGTCCAAAATACTTTGAGAACCACTGACCTATCGTGTTTGTTCGTTCCACATTTATTCCTACATTACATTGTTCATTCCTTTCCCCTGTTCCCGTCCTTTCATAAAAAATCGCACATTCATCCATCTCTCAATTACCTAGCTCCACTGCCACTTTCAACTCTGTTTAAGTTAATTTTAACATCCTCTCATAGTTCTAGTGACACTTACATCATCTAATGTGTATTAATTTATATTAACCTTTGATCGCTCGATTCTTCTCCTCCTTGCGAACAACACTTACAGAAGCATAAATGTCTCCTTTTACTCCCTCCCCACGTCCTGACAGCGAAAACAAGTTTATTCCTTAACTCATTGGGTACGGATAGGCTAGAGGCAGTTTGATCCACTGGTATGCATGAATTTTAACGTTTTTCTAAAAATTATAAAAAAATAACTAAAAGAGATAGAAGAATAATTCAAATTGATAATGATAGATCAAAATGTGTGAAATAGAACAATCATACCTGAAACTTGCTTGAGAGCTCACTTTTATTATTGTAATCCATACAGAATCGGGTACATGAAGTATACTTTTTTTCAGCACGTGTTTACACAAGTTGTCACCGTACACGAAGTCTAACAAGAAGATGACTTATAGAAATCGGAGGACAAAGAAAGAAAAAGAGAGAGAGGAATAAAAAAGAAAGAGAAACATAACAGAGATGGACAAGAAATAGAATAAAAGGAAGAAAGCTGAAGAGAAAAGATTTTTACTTTGTTCTAGTTATAAGGTTTTTGTAATTTATCTTTTAGATATTACCTTTCTTCTGTTTTTTTCTTGTTCTTGCAAACATCAGCGGATGTCAAGTAAGTCTGGCCATACGTTTCGTGATCATAAGCTGATGAAAGATAACACACACACACACACACACACACGCCAGTTAGGGGATTTATTTGTTCTTTTCACAACAATAAACTGTATGATGTATGTAGCTACAATCAATTTTCTTTTATATGGAGGTGATCCTAGACTTGAAACCATTGTCTCAACAGTCAGCTATGAAAGGTCTTATGAGCAATAATTCAACAAAACGTTATTGGAGTCAAGAGAAAATAAAGCCAGCGAGAGAAGTATGAGAGCTCACGAGAGTCTGACTGAGCGAAGCTCATGTCGTCACGTGCCCGCACGTGCTGAGCGCGTGGAGGGCGGGCTGGAACCCTGGATGCTGTCTGTGGAAAAGGAAGGTCTCTTTTGGGAGGACAGAAGGTTTGGCTGACATCGTGTCTGATATTAGCTCCTCCAGTTGTCCCATACATGTCATTCACGATCATCGCTTTGAAGGGGAAAACATTTTTTAAACAAAATAACTGACTGCCTTTATATTTCTATTACATTGTCGTCAAGTTCTTTTCTCTTCCAAATCTCTGAAAAAATAATTCATCAAGCATCCATCCATCGATCCATCCAATGTAGTTTCCGTTTACTAAGACTGTCCTGTTTATTTGATTTCAAATACTTACCATCTCCTTCTGTGGTGTCGTTTGACTGTCTTCTTTCATCTGTAGGCCTATGAGTACATTTAAAGTAAGAGTTATTTGTTTCCTTCAAGGCATTATTTATAACTGATCAGTAAGAAATAGTCTGTCATATAGGTTGCTTGTTTGTCTATCCTATCTTCCCCGGAAAATTATTTTACCACAAGGACTATTCATTTATTATAAAAATAACATTCTACATGAGATTTGTGCTTAATATCTGGACAACTGATTTGCAACTTTAATTATTTTAGTTGTAAGTGTGAAACACATCTGTTGTTCCTAATTGCTTTAGAGTTAAAAACCAGAGAAATAATAAAACTTTATATCCATAGATTTCATATTATCATTCTTAACCTATTAATGAAAGTCAACACGAATGACAGCAAATAGTTTAGAAAAGCTTTATCTACTAAAAATACAATAGAAAATAAAAAGTAAAGTGAACAGGTGAATGAAGGAGGATAAACTCAAAAAGACAAGTGTGCAAACCGAAGTGGAATAAAAAAAAAGGGCGACCTGCAAGCTTAGAAGAAAATCTGGATGTAAAAATACATTTTAATTCTGTTACAAACAGATAGATTATTTAACGATAGGGACAATAAATATAAATGGTTACCCATTAAGCAAAATTAACGATGCTAAAACCTTTGGAGTCCACACCATAGGATTTCCGTTAAAGGTAGCTCTGACGGCGCAATGAGAAAACTACTCGGCTGACAATGTTCCAAAATGTTCAGAGACAGGAATGAGGAACAGTTACACAGTGTAGCTGTCTTGCATTAAACCTTACATCCAGTGTAGCTCTGTGAAAAACTATGCAATTTGGCCAGGATTCTTCTTAGTTTCTAAAAATGAGAATAAATGAAATTCCATTGAGATCAATCCCTAAACGTGACCTGCTCATTAGGGAAGGGAACAGAAGGGAATTAGTAGTTGACAAAGTTCTCTACAGTAGGTCTGCCATAGGAAACTATGTTTACCCTTTTCAGTTCGCGAGCAGCCTTTACCCTCTCTCCATCTCGGCATGGACTTGCACCAAGGTTTACTAAAGGATTGTCTAATTAAGACAATGTTGAGCAGGGTCACATAATTGCGATTAGCAAGGATCAGCACTATCACCATTTGCCATATGTTCATGGGCCACTTCGGGAATTAAGACTGCTTCGTGCATCTTTGTTGTTAGTCTTGTATTTCCGGCGAGATATTTCGAGCAGTTTCATTCTTTTACGACATCACGAGGTGTCCACGTCTAGCACCCTTATAGAAACTTGGGAAGTGGAAGGAATTTGTTCTGCAGATACTTGCTGGCCAAGATTAGATGCTTTACATACATTCTTTACATTGCATGTTCTCAGTTTTTTAATTGAACAACATATGATTTGTAGGCAGCTGAAATCTCTACATGAATATTGTCAGAACATGCAAAATACATGCATCGTTCCCATGCATTTGGTGTTCCTTCAACATGCAAAACTTTCGTTTTTATGCCTGAAATATGAAGACAGCAATAAATAAAATGTTGCACAATCAAGAAAGAGACAGAGTTTACAATAAAATGAATTTACCCAGCTGTTACTTTTGCACCATCAAATTTCAAGCCGCACCGAGGACGAAAAGCATTCAATAAAAGTCTTATGTCTTTATAATTAAAACTAATCTTATTACGTTCAGGGGACTTTTTAACTCCGTGGAATCAATGGCAGATAAAATGCAAGGCAAATATATAACATTTACGATGAATATTTCGATAAATCGAAACAGGAATTTAATAACGATTTCCCGCTACAAAAACTAAAAAAGGGTATATTACTACTAAATCTGTGGCAGGGAAATGAATATATATGCACACTCAGATTGTCATTTAACCATGTTGAAATTCTAGCCGCCACAAACAGTTTCCAAAATAAGCAGTTGGCAGTGTCGAGCTATAATGCAGTTAACTGACTGAATCATGTTAACTTTCCTTGTACCACAATTTTCACTGGGTGTGCTTAGCGACTTCTGCCCTGGCCTACTGGTTCCTAACATATTCACCAGATGGTTATGAAACTGTTTTAGCGATTCATTGAGATGGCAAGGTAGCTAGAAAAAGAGTATTTTTAAAAAAAATAATTAAAGCATAAACTTATCATAGCAACTTCCATGATGATGATGATGATGATGATGATGATAAAAATTAGAAATTTATAAACCACAATATCTCAGCCGAAGGCGGTTTGTTTGTTTGTTTTTGTTTAATGCCGTGTCAGCAACTAGGGCTATATCACGGCAAAAACTAATTTTGAGTTTAAAAATTTAGGGATAAATCTTCTCAAGTCATATAGCCCGAGCATTTTTTAAAAAGCTAACATGGTAAGTAAACTCAATGTAAAGAAATGGATAAAGCATAAAAAAAGGGGTGGTGAAGCCCCAAAAGGCCACCAACACACTAAAAATCGAGAGAAAAATATGGCAAAAAAATTTTTTTTTAATTTTATGATAGTGTCCTATCCTCTTTAAAAATGTAAAGATTGCTGGCGATGCGGACATAAATAAGGAAAATAAAGAATTGGACCGATTACGCTGAACAAGATCACAAAATAGTATCAAACATATGAATATAAAAATATAATACAAAATATAAGTAATAGACAGAATGTATAACATAAGCATACCTTTTTGGGGTCCTTTGGTCTTTTTTTTAATACGAACTACGACAATTGCAATAACTGCGGCAAGCAAGACACAACCACACGAGAGGCCAACTATTGTTAATATACTGACTGATTCATCACTCTGGGTCGTCGTTTCAGACACTGTAAATTAAGGAAAGATTCTGGTAAACACAGTCTATGTGTCGGTAAGCAAAACTGAAGACTTCCGAGTTTTTATGTTAACAAAGCAATTACGGCTTGGTACTAGATGACTAGTGTACAAAGATGCATAGTAAAACTGCAAGTTTTCCATGTTATTCGTAGTAGCATTTAACATTTTGTAATAAAGACGTAGGCAGTTCTATATGTGATTGGATTTACACTGAATGCATAATGTCGCTAAATACGCCTTTTATGATAAACAGAGGGTTCTCTTAAGATTATAAGGATTCATTGTATTTTTCAGTGTGTATACCAACACAAACACCACCTGGACTTCACTAGATGGACATACAGAAATCCAGGTCGATTACATCGCCATTAATCGCCAGTTTAGAAGGAGTCTGCTGGATGACATAGTAAGGAGAGGCTGAGATTCAGCTACAGACCACCGTCTGCTTGTGGCAACCATGAAGATAAAGCTGAGGTCTTTCCGTGCCTCATCAGACAGACCTCACCACAAATTCAACGTGCAGCTTCTTAGAGACCGCAGAAAACAAAAAGAGTTCAACTGAGAAGTTAAAAATAAGGGACTCCTGGAAGAAACAGTGGCAAACCACTGGACAGGAAGACTGCCTGCACACGCATACTAGGACAGAAAGAAAAAAAGCACAAGGAATTGCTGACTTTAGGGACCTGGTAAAGATAGAGGAAAGAAAAGAGCTGAAGCATAAGATCAACCAATGTCAGGACCAGCATGAAAAAGAAGAGCTTTACGCAAAGTACTAGGAAATGAACCGAAAAGTGAAGAAGAATGCAAGAGGCGACAAGAGACAGTTCGCACACAGGATGGCAGAAGAGGCAAATGAACCAGCTGGGCAAAATAACACAAAGAGACAATACGAAATTACAAAAAAATCATGTCAGGAAGGACAAATACCAATGCGTGCAGGCCAGTAAAGAATAAGAATGGAAGGGTCATTACTGGGGATTCAGAACAAAGATCTCGCTGGGAGGAACATTTTGAAGAAATATTGGACCGGCCACCATCAACAATCACTTTGTCAACACCAACCAAGACAGAAATCATCAAAGTCATCAAGGCGGAAGGCCCAGATGGCATTCATGCAGAGGCACTCAAGTCAGACCCATCAGCCACAATGGAGATGCTACACCCCCTGTTGCAGAAAATTTGGGAACAGGAGCAAGTTCCAGCAGACTGGAAGCTTTGCTATTTAGTCAAGCTACCAAAAAAGGCGACCTGACACAGTGCAGCAATTGGCGTAGGATTCCACTGTTGTCCATTCCCAGCAAGGTGCTAACCAGAATCATCCTTGAAAGACCGAAAAATGCCCTAGACAAGAGGATACCTTGGCAGCATAGTCAGCAAAGATGGAGGTACAGATGAAGATGTAAGATGACAAAGAAATAAAGCCAGTCTTGCATTCCACACCCTACGACATATATAGAACTCCAAGGCTTTATCTCGACACACCAAGATCCGCATCTATAATACCAATGTAAAGTCAGTCTTTCCATATGGATCTGAGACTTGGCGTGTGACAAACACCATCACCAAGAAGATACAGACATTCTTCAACACATGTCTGCGCCGCATATTCAGCATCAGATGGCCCGAGAAGATCTCCAATACAGACCTGTGGGAGAGAGCCGACCAAAAAACTGTCAGCCAAGACATCAAGAAGCGGAAGTGGGGCTGGATCGGTCACACCTTACGAAAGCCAGCCGACAATTTGACAAGACAAGCTCTGGGCTGGAACCCACAGGGGAGGCGCAGGGTTGGGAGACCCAGACAGACGTCGATGAGATCACTCCACAGAGAGGCAGAGACAGCTGGCATGACATGGTCACTACTGGAAAGGGACTCCCAAAACCGGATCCGATGGCATGGTGTAGTTGCGGTTTTATGATCCACTGGGGGTAAATAGGAACAAGAAGAAGAAAAATACCAACACAAACAAAAGCACAACCAGTAAACACTTTTTTGTATTTTCTGTTGTGTTTTCAATAAGGAGTTGACATACTAACTAGAATATTCAGTGATGTTCACTGTTGTGTTGACAGAACCCATTTTATTTGCAAGAGTTATTTTCCAGCTTCCTTGAGTAATGATTTTTTCCGGAGTAAGCGTCAACACCAGATTAGGAGGCTCTCCACTTAGGTTGCACTTCACCTTCGGTATGAATGTATCCTGTAACGGGATCGGTGTTAGGAAACATTCCTTGAATATTGTTGTGTGTGCTTTTACACGAAATGTTACTTTCTCGAATTTTGAGGATACAAGTGTGACAGGACCGCCAACGAACTGAGGAGCACCTGCAAACATCAGGAACAAGAGTTATACATGAAAAAAGAAAAAGCCAAGACTACCGAGTGGCTTTTAATTAAATAAAACAAATATTTTATTATTGCATACAAATGGAAAAATATAAACGTTTTAAGTAAAGAGCGATGTTTTCTTAAATAGATACAACTATCTTTACATCTTTGCTTAAAATAAGCATAAATCAAACTTGTCAAATATCCTTGACAATCATCCAAAAAAAAAACAAGCAATAACCTTCACCATAACATAATCTGCCAGTTCCTGGGTTTCGGGTGTCGTGACAAGAAAGTTTTTTTTTAAACATAATCATTAACACAGGCGTTAAAAAACATCTGAGAACATGATTTCTCCTTTCTCCATTCTTTATCGTGAAACATACAAATAGATATATATAGTGTACATGAACCTCCTAGAAAACAACATTCAAATCAAAGCATATGATTGTCCACAAATTATCACATTCACCAGCCAAAAATATGTACAACAACACATTTGACAAGTCAGGTTTAAAAATGTCAAGAGAGGAAAGATATTAAGTTGGAGGACGGATGTTGTTCTCCATGCCCGCTGCTGATGGCTGCTACTTTGGGTGAGGAGCAGAAGGATCTCTAAACCCCCGTGACAGAGACACGAAGTTAATTCGACAAGAAAATATGTTTGTCTTGTTCTATCCCATTGTCTAGTAAAGTTAGGCGACATTTCTGATGATGACTTCCACTAATCAAAAATGCAGCTTCCATACCTAATATCATAGACTTTAAACGTTTTTGTATCTACCACGTAACCTAATTTATACACATAAACTACATAGTGGTCTACTTACATCTCACAAGAAAGGACACCGATCTATTTATTTTCGATCCGTTTCCTTCACATCGAAGTGTCGGCCAGTCGTCTTGACATCTGACTAACATGGAAGCCTTCAGATGCTCTTCACCCCTCTCAATTTTTATTGTGTTTTTGTCCACTTTATGAGCAATTTCCTTTCCATTTATGTCTAAGAGATTGAAGACAATGGGAGGGTTTCCTCTCTTAAAAGAGCAGCAGACGTTGACCTCCTGACCCTCGTTAATGAGATGAGTACTGTTCACTTCTTGTCCGTCTACGGTCAGATTTGTCTTTGGATGGGTCTGTACACAGGTAAAAGCAAAAATATACACATAAATATATTCACATTTCTTTATTAATGCATGTACTTTTTAAAAACTTTAATAATAATTTCATCTACTAAAACAATCTGATCACTATGACATCCTAAAAAATGTCTGGAAAAGCCAGTGACTTTGATATATATCGCCAGTTTAGGTCATTCACTGAATACATTGCCACCCTACGTATCATCATTGCGTAGTTTATTGAGTGCCAATCTCCCCTTTATAGAACTTTTTTGGACAGTGAGTCACGGACGTCATGTGGAGGCTGTTGATCCACTATGGCATTCCTCATAAGCTTATAAATATTATCCAGGAGTTGTACAAAAACTCTCCTAAGGCGTTATCCACAACCACAAACTCACTAAACCTTTCCTAATGAAGATTGGCATGAGACAGGGTTGCATATTATCAGCAACAATTTTCCTAATGGTCATAGACTTGATTATGCGCAAGACAACCCAAGACAGCATTACCGGTATCCAGTGGACCTTCACCAAACAGCTAGAGGACCTGGACTTTGCAGATGCCATTAGTCTTTTATCTCATCGGTACAAACATGCACAAACCAAACTCAGCAAGATAGCAGAGGAAGCAGAGAAGACTGGCTTAAAGGTCAACAGAAAGAAGACTGAAGCGATGAGAATCAACAGCATTCAGGAACATCCAATTCAACTTCAAGTAGAGAGCATCCTGAAAACAGACTGCTTCGCGTATCTGGGGAGCATTGTCATCAAGGACTGTGGAGCGAATGATAACATGAAAAGCCGCATCAACAAGGCCAGACATGCATTTAACAGCCTACGCATCATCTGGAACTCCCGAGCATTATCCTTCAACAGTAAGACCCGCATCTTCAACACCAATGAAAAGGCAGTCCTACTGTATTGTTCTGAAAGCTGGAGAGTGACAAATACCATCAACAACAAGCTGTAGACCTTTACCAACCGATGCCTACACCATATTCTGAGAATCAGATGGCCTGAAAAGATCTCCAACAGCAGCCTGTAGAAAAGAACCAACCAGAATACCAGTAGCCACGACGTCACAAAGCACAAATGGGGCTTGATAAGGCACACCCTGCACAAACCTGCTGACACCTTTGCCTTCACTTCAAGTTCAACCCTCAGGGGAGGAAGAGAGTTGGGAGACCAAAGCAAACTTCGAAAAGAACAGTAGACAGCGAGGCAAAGAAAGTGGGAACCGCATGGGCCCAATTGAAGGAAAGCTGCCCTATATCGGGTCAAAATGGTGTTGTTGCGATCCTATGCTTTTCAAGGAGTATTAGGGAAAAAGCTAAACTAAACTTGATATATCAGTTAATATCTTGATTTCTTAACTATATTAAAATTTAAATAATATATTAAAACCTATAATTTATTTGAAATGGAGCATATATTTACACTGATGATTTGTAATCACTGCATATCACAGCAATTTTAACAGCGTATAAGTTTATTACCTTATAACAATCAGAGTTGTCCGAAACATTAAAATAAATTATATTTATAGTCAAAGTAAAATGTGTTGTTATTAATGATCCTTTTATTTTTATTAATTTTTTTGATAGACCCTTTCTGAATATTTATTTAACTTTCAATACTAATACTTCGGAGAAATATTAGAAGATGTAGTTTACACCGTTAGTCGGTAATAAATAACTTCTGCTTATGTACCATTAATACTTTCTTTTAGTCAGAAACGTCAGTCGTATACCGCAGTGTATTTTTGCACCTGATATAATGGATTAGCAGGCCTTCGGAGGATTCGTTTTCTAATTGTTCCTTAATTTTATTCATGAACGTGTCACAGCCATGCTGAGTATCCATAATGGCTCAACTTCTGTTGGCTTCATTTTTCAGGGAATTTCCATGTATGATGTTTATTTTTTGTTATTTGTGTAGTTTGTTGTTGCTGTTGTTGTTGTTGTTATTATAGAAGAAGTGCATCAACATCTAGCTTCAAGCAGTCTTAGCAACAATAACGAACAAAAATACAACGCTCGAGATGTTTCCTTTGTTAACTCTGGTTACTTACATGTCACATCAATGGGTATCTGCAGTAATGTCTGTCTATGTCGAGTTTTATTCTGAATGTCGAGATATATAGTAGTGATGGACCGAGTGAGCAGCTGTGAAATCTTCATCTCCCAGGTCCTCATGGAGCTGGTGAAGTAGTGACGCTCTGCTACACACAGTGTGTTATCTCTGACATCATCATATATCACAGTGAAGTCCTGAGACTGCGGTGGCCTTATAAATATGCACAGAGTTGATCTGTTGTTATTTTTGCACACGTCAACATAGAGACGTGACGTGTCTGTAGATACTGAGTTTTCGCTAATATTAAGAAGATAACTGATATTTAAAAAGCTGCCTTCCTTTTGAGATAATATTTCACGGACGTTCACCTTTCCACCTGAAAATACAGACATAATCGTGTTTAGAAACATATACTGACTGATTTTTACTTATATGTATGTGTGCTCAATAGAAAAAAAATGAAAAGGTTAGTCTTAGACAAACTCTTCTGACACACGACACTAGAAAAACGATTTTATTTTTTATTTCCTTGCAAGTACTTTTTTTCTTACTTTTAGCTTACTATTGTTTACATTTCAATATAGCTTTTTTTAAAATGAAGTATATGTTTGTAACATATAGATATATATAAAATTCTATTCCTAGATGTGCACACCATATTGCAGCTCATCTTTAGTACAAAAAGCTTGTGTTACTCACTTGTATTACAAGAAGGAAACGCCAGCTTGTGTAAACTAAATAGTATCAGAAAAAAGAAACATTGGAAAGCTGTCTCCATGGCGACACACATCAGGCGGCTGTGTAGACAACTGTGTGAGTGCGATGTCCACATCAAGTGGAGCTGAAGGTTGAGCCCATCCTGTACTACTTATATCTTATAAACACTCCAAGCTTTCGTCTTCCTTGTACAGATTAGTACAGTCATAGCTTCTGTTCTTTGATAAAAGTGTGTCTTTTGTTTCTTCAAGCACAATGTTTTAATATAATGCTTTATGAATAGAGCTCAATTAATTAAATATACTCTAGCAGTAATTTTTGTTATAATTACTTATTTTACAGTCAGTATATTTTGTACTTCAAATTGTTATAAATCCTTTTATTCATACATATATAGCCATTATCTTTTACCTAAGCTGTTTGTTAATTCCTTGCAACTAGTATACAGACTGAAAATATTGACACTGTTATTGTTAAATAAAACCTTAATAGAGAGGATGAATTTTATTTTGGCAAACTCTGTTTAACTGGTATGTCTGCTTCCTTATCTTAAACCAAGTGAATAACACGTTTTAAATAACAAAAATAATTCAAATCAAAGGTTTCACAGTAAATTTTAAAAACTAGTTATTTATCTTCTTTTTCAGAGTTCCATTAGTATTAGAACAAAGATTAAACAATACAAGGTTCATATAATATATGGGTGGCTTATTTTTAAAATGTTTATATTTAATCAATAAATTTATACCTGAAGAAGCACATTTTTGTGTGGTATTAGACACGTTTCTAAAACAATTTATATTACACATAACTTATGTGTATACTTTTGCCAAGTACACACGCTGTTCCCTACCCCTCATCACTCACGCTCACACAAACGAAAACACTTAAATTATTCGGTGATCGAAAATTCCCGTACCATGAATGTGTCTATTAATAGTCTGAGCTCTTACAGTGGAGAGACGACCTAAGCCTCATTTCCTCCCGAGCTCGCAGCCATCGAGTGAATTTGCAAAGTATGTACAGATCGTTTATATTTACTATCTTGTGAACACTATCTATCATGTTTTAAATAAAACATCTTAAAACTTTCATGAATTTGTGATCTCAGAATGACATTCCTTTGTGTATAATGCCTGCAGTCTACAATATTAATCACATATTGGATACACTGCGTTATTACAACTCGCCAACATTGTGAACTATCCCATACTTCAATTCAACCTGAATGGCTGCGAGAGAGAGAGAGAATGAGCGACAATCCTGATTATTCGGACATTGAAAGTCTGCATTTCTCGTGCTAAAGTAGCAGTTTTCTTAGAACCACGAAAAAAATATACAGTCAGGTTCCGAATAACCCAAATTGTCACTCATTCTCTCCCCTTGTCTGGTGTTGACTGCTGGCAACCTTGTCGATTTCGTACAAACGTGACGTAGCACACTGTTAGCAGCGCTCGTTAATCACAGGTGTGATTCGTAGCAGATAATTAATTGGTTTTGGAGGCTGTAATTTACAGGTTAGTTTTTTAATTGCCTATATCTATATTTGAAGAAAGTCAAACCATTAAGGTCTTTAACGAGTGTTTAAATTTCGTAAGATCCTCTTTTCTCCTTTCCCTCTATTGAGCAAAGTGATTATGTGACATGACAGCATTCTACTACATATACTGTATAGATAAACCAGAGATAACCGTAAACTTGCCTTAAATCAGATATGTAGGATTGAAAAAAACCTTTGCATACATTTAAATTTATTTACAGACACGTCTGTTAAAGTTCTTTTCTTTTACATTTTACAGATATTTCAGAAATGAATGGCGACACCTCTTTGAAATTTCTAATTCCCGATAGTTCATGCCAGAAATATTTTGAAGTCTGGGCTTTGTTTGGTGATGGAGAAAAAGGTAATTGATAAAACCACCAAATATCTGTTTATATTTCTATCTTTGTTTTCGAATGTCTCTTAATGGACCCTGTCTGCATTTCACTGACTCAAAGTTAAAAGAAAGGCATTGAGGACTTGCTTTTCTCTGAACGTTGTTAAATGTTTATCCAGTGTAATCTTGTTCTTCATGCTGCACTGTTTTTAATTCGATTTAGCGATTGGAGTGTGCTTATAGCATGAAAAGTGTGCTGCAGTATGTTTTATATGATTATGTATATTATATATATATATGATTAAATATTAAACATGTGTAGACAGAGTAGTGTTTTACATGGAATTAACATGTGTTGACACACACAGAGACCAGTGTGTTTTATGGACTTATCCTGTAGACACACAGCGAGCAGTAGTTGGGGTAATTAAAACAAAAAGCATTCTGGATCTTTTCATTTTCAGAAAAAAATTGGAATAGCATTTCGTATTCGTAAGAGCTATTTATTATAAAGTAAGGAGATCCGTTTTTGTTTTTTATTTTTTGTTTTTGATTTTTGTTTTGTAATATGTTCTACAGAAAGCGTTCTCCGTTGTGACTGGGTAGACAAGTACCACTGTGACAGTGCTCAAGGATATACCCATACACTTGAAAACGGCACAGCTCTAATCACAGTACCACGTGACTTGGAAAAGAAACCTGAAGATTTCATCTGTGAATCTCTCACTAGGCCTAATACTGACCCCATCAGGTGCCTTTGCAGAAGAGCAGGTGAGGATGTCAAAGGAATCTTACTGTTTACAATTATTAATTAACCCCTTGTGTGATTATCGTAATTTAGTTGTGAATGTCACTAATACAGTACAATACACAGGTTTCCATATGAATGTAGTTACGTAGTTAAAACAATTCACTTGACAGGTTTTAAAGGCGCCACACAAAACAAATAATATACAAAATATTTTATACCGTGAGTCTGGTGCATGTTCGTCCTTGCTGACACACATATATATATAGTTGTCTGAAGGTACAGAAAAACTTTCAACCGGCGTAGACAACAACTTTAGGATCTACATATTAAAAAGGGAAATACTGTTAACATTTAAGCTGCTTGCTAGTTAGCATTTAGTTTTGTTTCCTTTTCAGATTATATTGTGTCAATATATTTTATGCATATGCTAAGATTACCTCTTGATTAAATTATTTCACGTTGTTTTCTTCGGTATTTAAACTTTGTGGTATTAACTACATCATTAATAATTGTAATGATATCGGCTACAAATTATATTAGCCACTAAGACATTTTAGTTAAGTAAGTTCGTTACCATTAGAAACTAAACAGCTGCTCTGATGCACTTTGTTGTTAAAACTGCTTTAGAAAGTTAAGCTCATTACAATTTACAATTTCAATTTACAGTACTTCAGATTTATTGTTCTTTGTAATGCTAGGTGTGCTGCACTCTCATGACTTTAATTCCGTTTGTTGCTCTACTTTGTAATTACCATTACAAGCAGCTATGACTACGATTCAAACTTTTAAAAAGGTAATGATCCAATGATAGGCAGTAACATCGATATATCATCGAGAATCACACGAGGTATTATTATTTTTTCTTTTCGTCTTTTTTTACCCTTTATGATATTAAAAATAATGATACCAAATATAAAAATCGTTCGCTAAAAACCCTAAGAACTTTTCCTTTGTTTTGTATTTGGTCAACAACTGGTCAATAATAATAATAATAATAATAATAATAATAATAATAATAAACTCTGCTGTTTCAAATGCAGTTTAATCGATAAAACAGTTTAATTAAGGAATATTTGATGAAGAATGTTAGAAATAACAAAGCTATAAGGGATGAGCATGACCAGTGTCGCCTGCTAGATTAGCAAAAGAGACAAAAGTATTCAGTGGTCTGAAGTCTACTAAAGACCAGCATCTTGTTGTAGAATCATAAAAAAATGGCAAAAGCAACGAATCACCCTGCACACCTGTACTTTCCACCATTGATAACACTGACCGCGATCATTAAATTTTTGAAGAACATCCCATTCACACATTTGCAAACCGCTGCTTCTAGTTTAGCTGATAGGCACTTAACTAAATTATCTGTTATGACCCTAATAGATGGTTTTCTGATGAGATAAACAAATTATAATAGCTCTACGCTTGCAATACTGGCAAAAGACACAAACCATATTGATAAAATAACCCGGCTGGAAGTAGTAGTAGTAGTAATAATAAGAACAATATTAATGATTGATAAAAACGCATGAAGGAGCATGCTTTCAAAGCTTGAGACAGGAACGAGACACGGCATACGAATGACGGAAGGATAAACAATCGCCAAGACATGTAATAGAAGACAAAGATAGAAAATGTAAGTAGGACTCGGTAAACAAACAGTAGGTGTTTAGAACTTCGTGAATCTCCAGAGGAAAACGAGCAGGCGGACTAGTTAACACATGGAAAAAGTAAAAGAAAAAGATAAACTATAGACTATGGCTCTCTTTAAGACGACTTTCTCCATTATCTTAGAAAAGACAAGTTTGTAGCTGGGTTGTAGTTGTTTGACACATTCACATCATGTGTAAACTTCATTAAGAAGTGACCTCATCAGGGCCTTGGTAAATAATGAGGGCAAAATTCCTGTTGACAAACTGGCATTAACACAAGTGATGGCGGGAAGCAAAACATCTAGCCATTCTAGAAAAAGACCTGTGGGCATTGAGTCTACCTTGTTGGCTTGGCTTTGAGTGATCATCTTCATATCAGTGAATCTTGTGGAATTTTTGCCTGTTTATCATGGAAGGAAAAGTGCTTCCATCTCACACTGATTTTGCATTTGATCTTGTGGGGGATGTGTGTATGGGGAATGTGGGTAAAGAGAGGGGCATAAGTCTACTCTTGTATGTGTTCTCTTTTTTCTTACTAATGTCTAGGAGGTTTGCCAAGTCTGTTTTGGTGCTGAACTTTTTTTGTGCCTTCTTTTCCTGCTGTTGTCACTTGCTTACGGTTCCTATGAGGCGAGTCAACTCCACCATGGTGGTGTACTGCATTGCTTGCCGTGTCCGTGTTACTCTCTTCTTCTTTATTTGGCTTTCTGGTATGAGTTTACTTTCTACTTGGTAGACTGGATTTTAGAACTTTTGATACCTCTTTCAGGTGGTAGTTTAATTTATGGCGATATCTATGGCTATATAGTGATACATAATATAGACTTGAGAGATATATTAATAAAGGGAATTTTTGCAGCTTTATATCCCAGTAATATGGACAGTCTTATGGTCAGTTACAAAAACAAACAACCTAACCCCATCAACACAAACAGACAGACACGGACACACACAACACAACATAAAACATTATTGTGTAGAGAATTCGAGATAATGTGAATGAAGCTTCTCCAGTTTGAAAAACTGATCCAGGCTGCAAATGTTCCTGTCTACACCTTAAGTCCAGTCATAGAATGATGGGGGTTGTTTTTCCTCTGTTCATCTGGTTGCCTTCAGAATGCATATTAAAAAAAAAATTTTACAAGCAGTCGAATCTAGAGATTGAATAGTGTGTAGTGTCAAGGTGTTCAAGTATTCGCTAGTTTTCACGAATGATCTTTTCACAGATTAGGATGTGCAAGAGGTACAAAGCTAAAGCTCGTAGTAAAGATCCACAAATTCAGTATTAGTCTGGGATAAAGGCTGACCAATATATAACTGGAAATAGTTCTTGCCCATCGACTTAGGAGCTTTACGATGATGTAGTAAATAGAAAGTGTGTATCCGTAGGTCAAACAGGAGACCTGGGAACAAGAACAACAGAGATGGGAGAAAAATTAAATGAAACCAGAATAATTTTCCTGTACAACAAAGTCAGTCATAATTAAAATAACTGCTCGATAGCAAAAAGACTCCAATGAGAGGTTCACGTGGTTTTCGTGCGTACAGAACGATGAAGTCAAAAAGTTATGGCTGACACTGACGGTCCGAAAAACTGTTAAACAATAAAAGTTTACACATTATACAGGAGAACTAAATATACAGTTTTTTAAATAAATAAAGAAAGAATGCATTTGGGACCAAATGCCTTAAAAAAACTGTTAAGAATTCCTTAAGTGTATATAAGTACGATGAACGTGTAAATACCCACAATGCAGTCCTTACCCTGATTGTCTACCTACAATACTTCAGGGCATCATGTGACCCGTACAACCAAGATCATGTTTTAGTATCATGGGGGTGGTCGACACTTAAGTGGACAGGGAGAAACATGGCCTACATAATGGATAATGGAATAAATTCTTAGAACTAAGGAAGGTTTTCTAACTGTCGCGATCCTTTTCAGCTGCTGAATCTGTGTACTTCCACCACAACACGGTCAGGTAGATGGTAGTCAGATGAGTACAGAAATAAGGAATAGATGATGATAAAAGGGTCTAAGAGACAGGGGCCGTAAAAAGGCAAGCTGTACACAAGAATTCTCAGGTTAAAAAGGTCAAGGAGATATATTTTGAAGCATCGACAGTAAGAAAATAAAAACCTGGAAAAGAGGGACAAATTCCTTTGTTTGTATTAGAATATTTTGTAGACAACCATGTCAACAGGTTACTTATTGAAAGACTCAGCGGAACAGGTGAGACAGTAGGCAGCATCCCTTTAACAAAAGTTCTGGTTAAAACCAGAGCTTATAACGTCTATGTTAAAACTCAATACGAGTACTGGCAGGTGCACATCGCCATATGTAGCAGGTGTTATATCGCCATTATAATCTGGAACTTTTGGCTTCAACCAATGACAATCAACATTTGATAAAGTAAAACCTTGGTGTTGACTTTGGAGATTGACATCCGTTTCTGGACAGCCTGCGAACATCACTGACTGCTATTTATGACCCAACATAGGTTATCTAGCAAAGTTGACTACTGCGCCATGTTAAGAGAGGATTGTGGGAAGGTGCCATGTGAAATATCATTCCAAGACAATCCTCCCAGACTGTAAGATGTTTAGGTATTTCAGGCGTCGTATCCTGGGGCAAAGTCTGCGGGCACCTTCAGCGCGCATGGGTGTTGATACTATAGCCTCATATTGAGATCACAAAACATTGTGGGGAGCCTACTGATGGTGATTTCGACATAACTGGATTGTTACATGTTGTATGCACATAGGTGTTGAACCTTAAGATATGATTGACGAATGAACTGAAAGCATTTATTGCAGTGGCTGGTTCGCTGTAAACGCGTACTTGGTGGAATTGTTTTACATTATTTCTCCATTTGCCTTTTCTATTATATTTGTACAAGATTATGTACTTGATTTTAAAGTAAATAATCATAGATAAACCTAGATTATCGACTGCCCATTAATATAGAGTTGTCATTTTAGTTCTCTTTTTTTAATAATAAAGCTATATAGTGAAATAAGAATACTTTAACTGACTGGAGATGTCGACATTAGTTAGACCATCAATTACAGGTTTTTTTAAAATACAGAAACTACTACACTTCATTGTATAATTTATAATCAAATGATTTGATTATTCTTTCTAAAAAGTAAACTTCTTAGTTACACGTTTAGTGCACGTTTACTTTTGTGTATAATAAATTGCTAGTCTAAAATAATATCTTCGAGAAGAATTTAAAAAAATGCTTAGTTTTCTGCAATTGGCATGTGAGTGAATGCTTTTTTTTTTGCTTGTTCGAAAAGTTTCTACTCGCTCTTCTTTTTTTTTTAATTCAGTATTTATCAGTAATGTCTTTTATACTTTAAGCTGGATGTTTGACGAACAATGTTACAAATAACAAAGGGTTAAGAAATGACTATGACCAAGTAATGCTGTCCGCTAGATTAGCAATGGGGACGAAAGTGTCTAGTACTATTAATTATCAAAGAGGTCTGCACAAAGACATTGATGCATCTAATTGATGATATTTCTTTTATACTAGCCTATTTTGACTGTGGTAGTATTTGTCTTTATAGAACTTTTAGTTCATATGATGGTAATGGCATAGCTGAAAATCTTTAATATCTGTGCAGAGTTTATCCCGGTACAGTCTGACAGTCATAGTCCTGTGCAGGATGCTGTAATCGCGGGCCCGCTGATCGCGGGCTTGGTCATCTCGCTCTTCCTCCTGGTCGTGGTCGTGTTTTTAATCTACAAATGTAAGAACGTATTTTATTCTAGTTCTATAATAGCAACAATGTGATACTAGAAAAAAAGGAAAAGTTAAACAATTTAAACAATTACCCTTATGTGTAATGCGAATTCTTGTATTAAAAGGCTATAAAGACAACATTTTTTTTCCTTTTATATCTTGATTATCGTCATGTAAGATATTTTTTTCAACTATTCATTGATTATTAATTTTCGTCGGAATGTGGATGCTGAACTGCGTATTGACATATTTTGTAATGCAAATAATTCGTATTAAATAGCTGTAAAAACAGCATTTGATTTCCTTCGATATCTTGACTATCGTCATAGTTAAGATAGTTTATTTCAACTATTAATTAATTATTAATTTTCTTCGAAATGTGGATACTGAACTGCGTATGCTCGTATTTGATCCGGAAGGTAACAGTCATAATTTTAATGTAAACTGAATGTTTTCAGATCGTAGACGAACCTCATCAAAGTCCGAACAGTAAGTTGATTTAACACATTCTTCCGTACATGTATAATGTATACCGCATGTTGCTAAACTTAACAGACACGAAGACAAACACATTCATTCTAGCAGAAAGGAACACACATGTACACACTTTCACCTTTATTTATGAAATTAATTTATGATTATTTATATTAATCGCCTAAGCAGCGATTTACATATTGCAAAAGTTTCAAAGGCTTTGTCTTCATATCTTGTCTGTTGCTTTGCTTTTATATTTCTTCTCATGGAATAAGGTATGTGGTTATAATTGGAGAAGAACAGTTTACATAATGTTTACTTAATGACAAGTCATGTAAAATTTAATAGATACAGTGAAAGAATTTTCAAATCAACTAAAATAGCTACTTTTAAAGGTGAGACACAATATTACATTTCAACAAAAATTACAGTCTAAAAAATATCGTATAGTCTGTATCTACAACATTTCTTTTGTGCTTTCCTTCACTTTGCTTACTTAAAAATACCATTACAATTTTTATTCCATAGTTGGTAAGCCACCTATTTTTGTAAATTAAAAAAAAATTAACTAGACTTTGCGTTTGACTACAGAAAGAGTAGATATGTAATATGTCATGGATCCCACCATTAGAAGATGCTGACCTTTACCTTTCTAAAGAATGAACTCGAATTTAGAAGGAAAGAAAGCACAATTTCTTTCTTTCTCGCTTATCTTTACCTTTACTCACAATCCATCTAAAACAATAATTCCCTAACCTAGGAAGGTAATGCAAAGAAAAGTTGTTTGCCGCTTGCTTATACAAGTACGAAAACTAATGTAGCAATATCTCATTTCTGAGGAACTATTAAAAAAATGAATGTCAACAATATCTGTTCCGTTTTTATGATGAGATGTTAGTTTTAAATTTAGTTTGATGTTTGTTCATTACTGTGCTTCATTCTGCCCTCTTCTCTATACCTCACACATTCCCGCGTGCGCGCGCACACACACACATCTTTATATTTTAATATGTGTTTGTTAGAGACGGGGAGAGTGATGCCTGTAATTAAATTTACAACTTGTACCTCACTTAGGATGTACTTCTTTTATTGCAGTCATCCTAGTGTGAGTTCTGATGAGTATGAACCTTTGAGGTGAGCACTTACGACTTTTACGGGGGAAAATATTTTTGCTTATTGCTGTTTTTGTACACTTTAAAAGACTATCTATCATTTCGTGGCGTGATTTAAAATAATCTTTGTGTATTTTGTTTTGTTTTGTTGCACATACTATACTTCATCATCAAGGCTTCCCTATTATAATTCCCAAATAACAGATGACTTCTCTTCGTCTAAGCTACACAATGTTATATCTGATGATAGACATTTCTGAACCACTTAAAATGTGGCCTTAAAATATAGTTCTAACTTAATTGACTGTCTGCCTACAATACCATGTTACTGGGTTCTTATCATTAAGACAAAAAGAAGCATGGAGGCAGCATTGAGACTCCACAGAAAGTATTTTTACTTTTATGCTTCGTTTTTGTGCTGTTGCCTTGACCTGCACTGCGATGCCGTGCTGAAAACGCTTACTGATAATGATGGATGATGATGAAGTTTGATGATGATGATTGATGATGACGATTGAAGATGATTGATTGATGATGATGATTGATGATGATGATGGATTGGTGGATGGATGATTGATGGATGGATGATTGATGAGGAGGAGGAGGAGGATTATGAGGATGATGATGAGGAGGATTGATGAGGATTGGTTGATGGATGGATTGATTGATGATGATTGATGGATGGATTGAATGATTGACGATGATTGATGATGATTGATTGATTGGTGGATGGATGATTGATGGATGGATTGATTGATGATGATTGATGATTGATGATTGATGATGATGATTGATTGATTATTGATGATTGATTGAATGATTGATGATTGATGATGATTGATGATGATGATCATTGAGTTTTGTGTTGGCCTATCTTGATGATGTTCTTTAATTGTTTGTAGACTTTTTTGCTGTCACCCAGTAACATTCCCTCCTCTCTGGTACACCACTGATCCTCAGTCGACTTCTTCCTAGCTTCCTTGACTGCACAGTTCTCATCTTTTTATTTTGAAGCTCCTTTGCATTAGCTCTTTCCCATCTCTTCGTGGACCTTCTCTGGTCAAATAAAAATTCAAGATGTTGTTTGTTACCCAAAATTATGTCTTATTTTCTCTACTCCCTAGCACTTCCTGAGTTGTTGACAGTAGCACCTTTGATATCTCTAGCGAGGGTGTGTCTAAATTAATTAAGGGCGACGATTGATGTCCTTGGAGATCTTAGCAATGTTTGAGTCTTGAAATCTCTTTACATTTGGAGGAAATTTAAGTTTACCCACCAATGAGGTGAACTAGTATGCGGCCGAATTATTTTGTCTTTGCTCTTTTGAAGGAGTCTCCTGAATCACTTCATTCCCAGCTGATAAGCTGAATGTTTCGTTAGTTTTAACACTGTTTGATGTTTCTGTTTTTGAAGTGACTGCGTTCATTTTTGGGGCCATTCTTTGCGTTTCCAGACTCTTTGGAACAGAACAGTGAAGGCCTTTGTAGTTCTTTCCCCAGCTTGCTTAGGCAGATTAGCTGGCACATTATCAGACCAGGCGAGATTTCTCTCTTTAGACTGCTTACATCTCTTTCGACATCGTCCCATAGCTCTAGTAGGTGTGCAGGTATTTCTTTATTGATAAGTTTTAATCCTTATTACTCCCGAAAGTGCTTTCCTGTCTCTCCTGTTGTTTTGATCTTTTATTCATTATTTGTTTTTCTATTGCTTTCCTAACACTGAATTGCCTTGATATGGCCCTGGTGGCTGGCATGGCATAAAACATCAAAAAACAAATCCTAGCACTGACGAACCAAACGAAAATGGAAACTGATTTTAACTAGAGTAATAATATTGTTACTGAATTGCGTGTAAATATTTATGTATGCGTGATAACTATTTTGGTACACATAAATGCTCATCTTCACCTTTTATTCGTATTAAACGTGTACATTGCTTTATCCAGTTTCCTTGCCTTTTAGAATGATGTTATAGTTAAGAGTTTCTAATAGAATGCAACTTTATTCAGCCTCTAGGAAAAGTCTAGAAATATTACGAATAGGCACTTGAGCACACATCTTTAGGGAGGCATCTCCATAAATACACATACATGAAAGAAAATGAAAGCTGTAGATTACCAAGCTCATATTTATCAAGTTAAGACAATGACAGGATTGTAGAGGTAGCTTGACACATGGTACAATACCTGCATCGATTCCAACAGGAACAGTCTCTGCACCAGGTGGTTGATAACGAGGCTCATTGGGTTATCTTTTGAGGCTGTTGTTGTCTTGAAAAAAAAGATTGAATTACGTTAAGCATGTAGCTGGTGAAAGGTGTGAGGTCGCTGACAGGTAAGACAGGTGAGATAAAGTCACAGTCCTCATCACCTACCCGCTTGTCATTAGAGATACTGCTGGTATCTAACCTGTGGAGAAGAGTGACAGATGTTTATTCCTGCCAGCATCGGACTTTCCTGTCGTGGCCTTCACCAGTGAATAGAAAAGGTAGAGTGGGTGAAAAAAAACTAATACTCCTGTTATTTGTGAAGCCAAAGCAGCATGAGACAGGATACAGAAGCCGTAAGTCAACGAAAGTGTAGATGGCAAGAAACAACGCAGAAAAAAACCTGGAAAAAATTCTAGAAGTGATCAACAAATTATTCAACTATTATATGAATGCAGCTTTTTAATATTATTTCTTTTCTCCTTATACTTAAATACAAATACCTCTTTTGTGTGCATACATGCTTTGCGTGCCTGTGTGGCTGTATATGTGTCTATATGCTTACGTATCCGCTCTATGACAATTTTTAATAGTTTTTCTTTAGAAGTAAACAATACTTGCTGCTTGGGAGCTAATTAAACTGAAAAATGCTGACAGTTAACTTAAAAAAAATTTCTGCATCTTTCTTATTTTCTCTTTCTTCTTTGCAGGGATTTTGTTTTATTTGATTGATTTCTTTGTATTTAATTTCCGACGACAGCATTTTATTTGCTTTACTCTTTGCTTTGGTTATTTAAGATGTAAGATATTTATGTTCATGTTTTCATCATAATTATTGATCTTTATTGACTTTATGTATTAGCCCTAGTAATTTCAATTTTGTTTCCCCCTTTAGTATTTTAATTTTATTTCTTTCTTGCATTGTCTTCAAACTGGTGAACAAAGGAAGGACTCACTGAAATATTTACTGGACTCTTCTCCATGTGCAACTATGCCTGCAAGAATGAAGCCGAGGTGAGTAAACTTTTGTAAAGTTATTACTGATATTTTTACTTCTATTTACAAATATTCCTTCACTAACACCACTGCACGCCGCAACCATACACACATAGACGTCGCGCACAAACACACAAACATAAACTTCCACATTTCAAATACTCAGCGTTTAGTAATAATCTAAAGATTTTATTAAATAATTGTTTACGTGTTTTGAACATAACTTCAGTGGAAGAATGGTTCTAATCAAAAATGTAATCGTTACTATGTTTTAAAAGACAAAGAATAGGAATTATGCGAAAGAATCAAGGCAGGCAAAATTACTGTAAAAATTAGAAAATGATGTAATATAAAATTAATTTATTACAGAGATTCAGAGCAGGTGTTAATAAATGTGTTGCTTTTTTATTAGTTATGTTATATCTTAATCGCGTTTGCATTTCAAATAGTTTTTCTTTAGAAGTAAACAATACTTGCTGCTTGCGAGCTAATTAAACAGAAAAAAACTGACAGTAGACTTTATTATAATTTTTTCTTGTCTTGTCTTTTCTTTCATTTTTGCTATTTTTTGGGGGGAGGGTTTTTTTGTTTTATTTGATTATTTTCTTTGTACTTAATTTTTTCACACGACAGCATTCTATTCGCTTCGCTCTTAGCCTCCGTTGTTTTCCTAAATAAAATCTCTTTTAAATTGCCTAACCAATTTTCCTGATGTGGGACATTGTTGCATGTTTATCATACATGGCACAGTGAGAAAGACGTTGTGCATGCATTGGAATAAAAACAATTTTGGTATATCTACGCTATTGTCAGTAATTTTTTTCGTATTATTTCATATAAGATGTTTTCTAATCATTTTGTCACCAGGACGCAATTGCCCCTTACCGAACTTTACAACAGAAGAAGGAGAGAATCAATTTAACTGTACAGAAAATCCACCTTCCAGAACTTTTATCATTAAAACAAGCACGTCAGCTGTCCTCCAGACTTACAAAGATCTTTGATGAGTTTTCCAGCTATATTGTTGTGTGTTTCTATCCATTTCATCGATGATGATGACTGGAATGTTGATGGGACTGGAATGATTTATATTTTTGAACAAACCAGGTGAGTATAACATAAGAGTGTTCACAGTACAGAGACAGAGTGGAGGAAGAGAGAGAGACGTCTTTCTCTTTGCAAATAATTTAAAACTTAAGAACCTTTTTTGATACCATTGTATTACGGGAAATACAATCAGCTTTATTTTTGCTTTGTTTGTAAGGTCCCAACAAATTGCAACAATCCACATGGTGTAAATTTGCAGCTTTTTGTGATGTTTTAATAAGATACTGGTACAGCTGAATGTTAAATGTGTGGTCAGTGCCTGTACTTGCATACCTTGGTGTATTAAAAAAATCCATTAGTAGGTTGACAAAGGCTGCTGGTCTTTAGTAGACACCAAGCTCTCACCTTTGGCGCACATATATGTCCATTATCAATCCAGCATATTGTCACCTCTTCGTGTGTGCATTTATCAATTTGTACTGAACATTACTTCATGAATTATTACTTAAATTATCATCTAGTGACAAGGATGGTTCTAAAGATGTAAGCATGTCATCGTAGCAGTTAGAAAACTGTTGTTAACCCAACACCTAATTCTTTTAAGTATATTAGTGAAATAAAACGGGAATGACACTTTCAGGGACGCGTTCAATTCACAATTTCACACCACTCGAACTCACTGTGTACACACGTACCCACACGTGTTCTTTCGCTCATATATCACATAGATTTGACGTGGGCAACGACATTTTTATAATTCAACATTAAACATTAAACACACACATTATTGCGAATTATATACAGTATGAATATCTTTCACGCGGTGGTATTTAAATCACATTGGACGACTGTTTTTTGGAATAGTTCTCTTAATTCCTACTTACGCAACCACACTGCCTGGAGTAATCGTCTGAGAGAAAAAAAGAAACTTCCTAGTATAATCCTCCCTTTCACGGTCCATAAATTGAAAGTGCTGTCTCGGCAACACCTGGCTGATGTCCACGAATAAATTCTTTTGGAAACAACACACAAGTTCCAAAGCGCAATCTCCGCACACTGCGTCCGCCTCTAGTCACTTCTCTCAGCCGTCTGCCGTCTTCCAAAATCTTTTCTCCATAGGTACAATCTAAAATTGCGTCATAATATGACGTCAGGTTTTGACGCCAAACCACGACGCAGCAACCACACTCACACACTGGTAAGGACAATAATCCCTGCCTACCTATTCCTAACATTGTGCACATTCAGAAATGGATATATATATTTAACATTTTTTATATTAAATATGTTTCTCCTAAAAATAAATTGTTGTATAAAAAAACTCCTACTAGGATTTTCTTAGACTCACCAGTCTTCTGTGATTGTAAGCTATGAATATTAACCATCTAAAAACAACTGCAAGGTCATGATTATTGCATGCATAATTTTTTTATAAACGCTAAAGGCAATAAAAGAAGCATGTACACGCACAGCTGCTATAACATTTTATCGCTAAATAGCAAAAAAGTTGGTCACAATATGGAGAGCTGAGAAATCAGATGTTACTTATATTTCTGTAAATATTTCTGAATATACCTACATTTTTGTAAATTGAAACTGTAACATTAAGAAAAAATATGATAAAATCTTTACCATGACTAGAAACAGTGACAGAAAAGTCACATTAAACACAGACAATACAGATAAGAGAATTTGAACAGACAGCTTGGAAATAGTAAATAAATGAACTACTTTAACACCATAGTTAATTCTGTAATGTTTATTGCTTTAAATCATATGTATGTCATGGAATATGAGCATTACTTTGTCTTTAAAGTGTCAAATGGCCCATGTATTTCAACAGTGCTTTAGAAAATAGACATGCTAATACTAGTCTGCATACCACTCTCTGTTTATGTGGTTCCATATATGCTAAATCTATTAAGCGCCTTGCTTGAACTGCTGTAGTAACAGGATTTTATAAATCTCATGTATATACTGCTGCTTTGGCATACTATAGCCTTAACTATTTGCTAGAATTATGAAGCTCTTTATTTATGCTGTTGTAATTTATGGTTTTTTAAAATATCATGCATATACTGCTGTTATGGCATACTATAATCACAATTTTTAAAACTCTTATGAAAGGGATGTAGTTATAAACAGAATTGTGTATGTGTGTGCTGCTTATGTGCTAGCATTTACATCTAAGTTTAGTATTATATTTAGATTTTTATAATTATACCCACATATTATCCCTGTAGCTGTTTTGAAATTTTTAACCAGTGTTTAATACATATTTTCTTGAAGTGGCATTTTAAGTCATTATGACAACAACAAATAAACAGTCTTTTAAAGATGTCTATATTTTCGAAGTATCAAAATATTCACATGTGTGTTTGTGTGTGTTTTAGTTCATTATAAACATAAATGTATAGATGTGTGCTTATATGCTAACATTCAAAATATTCACATCAATACATCTGTGTTGGTGTTTTGTGTGTGTTTTTTTCTCCAATAGTAAACCTGTCGATAATTTGAAAGTTTTTTTAAAAGAAATTATTATCTGTAGCCAGCATAGTTTTGGACTGAAAAACCGCTTTTACTTATACCGACCCTTCTTCCTCAGTGACATGAAAGTCATATTTAAATTTATATTGAAATCTTCTTTCATGTTTTACTGCACATTTTCAGTCTCTTGCATTGCTGGTATGGTTGAAAGGTTTAAACTCACAGTCCTTAACTTTGAAACGATGCCTTCCGATGATTAGAAGTTTGGTTCAGTAGTCTCCAAACTGTTAGCATGCAGCAAACAAACATTATTGAGTTCAGCAATTACAGTTGAATGACTTACTATGATCACACTACACAGTAAGAAGTCAAAATCCTTAAATTATGAAATTCCACAGTTAATGTGTTTTCTGGTTGATACAAAAAGAGAGATAATTTTCAGATGGTGCACTTACATAATAAGAGTTTGATGTCCGGACACCAACTATATGTTATCATATTGACTCCTGCCGCTGTTCAGCCGACAACCACATTTAATCTTCATTCATTTGACTGTCATTCTGCTCAAAATAAATGTCTACACCAAGCCCTAGCCTTAACATAATTCCTGAAAATAAATATTACAAAAAGAGTTATTCTTTTATTAAAAGACAGTTACATATGTTCACACACTAAACAGGCAACTCTTTAAATAAGTCAAAGACTATCTTATTTAAAATTTTTATTTTAAGTCCAAAAGCTTAAAAACATGCATGTGTGCTTAATTTTCAGTTCTGATTTATTTTATTTATAAAGGTAGATGATTATATAGCAGCAGAAAATGCATAATGCATCTTTCAATATAATTAAGCTGGAGGGTCTGATGATAATTTTTATACAGTAAAATTGTACGTGCATCCTTTACCGTGTACAGAATACTTAAACTTTAAAAGTCTGTGAAATAGAAAGGTGTGTTTAAACATGTGCAGCATAAAAATATATACTTCAGCTAAATAAAAAATAAGAACTATAAAAAAATGATGATAATATCTTCAAGTGAAGTAATGTTTGAGTACTTTCTTTATGGACTAAGTAAATATGAATCATTTTAGCAAAGTATAAATGGTCGTCCATTAATTTTTTTCGCTTCAAATAACATTTTTTGCACACCATGTATTAACCTTTCGAACTTTAAAGAGCATAAAAGATAAAAACATGATGACTGAATTCTTCTTTTTGTTATTTCCTCATAATAAAGCAAAGCATTTCCCACCACAAGTCTTTTATACAAAAGAAAAATTTAAATAGCCTTTGTGTCTATTTATTTGTAATGTTTACGACACATGATCAGTGACCATTCAACTGTGGGCCAAAAAAGCTGTTTGTGTATCTCTAAGGCCAAGGACAGAACTGTTTCCCACAAGTCTCAGCACTCTAGGCTGCTGGGACAAAAGATGCGCATTGCAGTGCACCTGCAAGTTATTTGCAGTGTGCTGGAATTCCCGATTACTCACTGGAAGGACTAAGCTACAATGAGTAGACATTGACAGGAATCTATTTATAGAATGAGCTCAAACATCACTGCGGAAGCAGCAAAAAAAGAAACACTCTTATGTTCTTAGCTTGTAAGTAGATAAGACTCAGGTTAAGTAGATATGTACATAAGAGGTATGTAGATATGAAAATTTAGTGTTGTGCCTTTTTCACATCCTCACTAGCTTTGAGACAAACAGCTGAAGTTAAACAAATAATTTTCAACCCTTTTCTTTTGCATCAGAAAGCCTCATAACCTATAGGTCTCTCCATAATCCTTCATGTATAGGTCTCCCCAAAACAACCCACCTCTAAAAGAACTGACAAAATATTATCTTACTGATCACAATAAAATTGAAAACAATAACTTTAAAACAAAACATGGCTAATTGCTAAAAGTATATTCATTAATTCCCATAATTAGTAAAAAGTTTAAAGTTTATCTTGATTGTACAATAATAGAAGGATGATATAAAGTTTATTATGGCTCTATGGTCCTCGAGGAGTAAAAAAGGAATAAGCTATAACTAAACTAAAATAAAGTTTATATAAAAGAAATATTATAAAGTATAGGTATAAAATATCATATAAAAGTAAACATATTTATTTGCTGATCTGGATCAGAAATATTTAGAGAAGGTTTTCTGACATGTCTTCTGAGGGTCAACATTTAGAGCTCTTATAAGGAAAAAGAAAAGTTCTAAATAAGTTTACACGTTTTTGGTGTATTACGGCATTACAATTAAGTGATACTTGTATAAAATAATATAAACAATTATAAATTACCTGTTTTCGAAAGATTTACAACTACAGTTATTTATACTTCACAGACTGGCTCCCTGGTTTATCATGAAAGATAAAAAGGGCTAAAGGCGAGACATTGTCTGTCCTTTTACTTGACACAGTGGACTACCAAAACTGCACTCTGAGACTTCAGGGTCCTATCTCATTCACTTTATCTCTTGTTTTAAAACTAACAATGCCAAAATTAATTATTTATGAAATATTTATAAAACCTGTTTTTGTCAGTTATCTGTTCTGCTTATCGGGTATATCTATCAGTCATCGCTCCAGTCTGTCTTTTTTCTGTTGGTTTATTTTTTGTGATTTCGTGGAGGGACGATAGCAGTCATTGCGATGGTGGCATACTCTGTCTTCGTCTCCTGCTGGACGACGGGCTTGGGTGAACTCACGGTTGAGAAAACTAAGTCTCCATATATTAGTCCATTAGTATCTCTTTGACGGGAAGGCTTCTCCTGTGAAAATATATAAGAATGATGTGTAATAACTAAAGCAGGTATGCTAATATTCTTTATTGTAAGAAAGTAAATTCCTTTCACATCCACTTTCTTTCTATATATATAGAAAGGCATGCGAGCTAGTGAGGGACTAGTGAATAAAGAAAATATTTTAGTAAAATCTTGAATAAAGCAAGGTAAGTGCACAAAAAGGGAATTATTGTCCTAAATACTAATACGGTAGTTTACCTCTTGCTAGTTCTAAAAAAATTGTAAAAGACTGTAACTCAAGTCGACATGCTGATGTTCTGTGGAAAACTAAACGCATTGGAGCCTTTAACCATGGGCAGATTTTCTCAGAAATTTTCTCTTCCGTTTTCTGCCAATACCAGAAGAGTTTTCCTGTCAAGCAATGGAAGACGAGGAAGTAAGAAGCTTACCATAGACTCTGCGGTTTCGGTTGTGTTATCAGTTTCATAAACAGGAGTCGTGCTGTCTGTAAAAGATTGGACAAACATTTTTATTACTACTTGATTACAAATATTACGAAAGTCACCAAAACTAAAAATCACTCGTTCTCACTTAAACATGAATGAGCTTTGGAATCTTTCTGGACAACTTAACGATAATAGTGTGTGTGTATGTGTGACAATCTAAACTGTTTGAGAAACAAATGCAATTTTAAACTGTCTGTCTGGCCCATTCCTCTAAGACTAAGTAATAAAATTAGCGAGTATTATTACACGGAAACACAGGCTTTCCTAGATAATATGAGAACAGGAGATGTTTGGTTTGTCTAAATTCCAAGTACTATTCACAGATCAGTGATAAGGGAATTCGGAGAGTCATTACTTACCAATCCGTTTTCTTTCTCTCCATCTCTTTCACTCACATCGTGTGTATTTGCACGCTTTGCCTCGATAACACAATATCTCCTTGTATAGTTTGTTTTTTATATCTGAACATACCTACCCATTCCCATGTTCCTTAGCACATCCCTACTTTGTTCCTACTTTGCTCCCTAATGTTCCTTACCTATCGTGTTTGTACGTTCCAAGTTTGTTCCTACATTACATTGCTCATTCTTTTCCCCTGTTCCCGTCCTTTCATAAAAAAATTGCACATTCATCCATCTCTCAGTTATCTAGCTCCAGTGCCACTTTCAACTCTGTTTTAGTTAATTTTAACATCCTCTCATGTTTCTAGGGAAACTAACATAGACTAATGTGTATCAATTTATATTAACCTTTCATCGCTTGATTCTTCTTCTCCTTGCGAACAGCACTTACAGAAGCCTAAATGTCTCCTTTTACTCCCTCAGCACCTCCTGACAACGAAAATAAGTTTATTCCTTAATGTAGACTTTTTTCTTATTCTTTCTAATTCAATCTTATACATTTTGTATTGGGTAAGATCAGATAGCTATTTTTGCAGAGACATAACTATGTGCATCTGCCCCCGATGAACCTCAATTAACTGGTCCTTTAAAAAAAAACTAGAAAGCTGATGTAGTACAGATGAAGAAACTAAAAGAAAGTGCTACTGGATTCAGTACATTCAGTGTATCTCTTTATCTTTCTTCTCGTTTTTGTTTTCTTGCGGCCATCTCTTTGTGTTCTTGCTCTCTGCCGCTTGCCCTGCATCTTCGTTTATCTTTGTTACTTGCCTTACTTATTTAAGTCTTGGCCCCAGAGTACACATTCACCAGCACAACCAAAAATTCGAGAAGTCAGTCAGATTTCCCTATGATAGCTCTTGAAGACATTGGCAATCGCATTCAAAGTGTTGACCTTTTTTTAGAAATGGGAGGACAAAGAAAGAGAGAGAAATAAAAAAAAGAGAAACATAGCAGAGGTGGACAAGAAATAGTATAAAAGGAAGAAAGCTGAAGGGAAAAGATTTGTACTTTGTTCTGGTTATAAGGTTTTTGTAATTTATTTTTTAAATATTACCTTTCTTCTGTTTTTTCTTGTTCTTGCAAACATCAGCGGATGTCAAGTAAGTCTGGCCATACGTTTCATGATCATAACCTGATGAACGATAACACACACACACACACACACTAGTTATAAGTAAGGGTATTTATTTGTTCTTGTCACAACAGTAAACTGTATGATGTATGTAGCTACAACCAATTTTCTTCTATGTGGAGGTGATACTAGACTTGAAACCATTGTCTCAACAGTCAGCTATGAAAGGTCTTATAAAACAATCATTCAAGAAAACGTTATGGAAGTCAAGAGAAGATAAAGCCAACGAGAGAAGTATGATATCTCACGAGAGTGACTGAGCGGAGCTCGTGTCGTCACGTGCCCGCACGTGTTGAGCTCGTGGAGGGCGGGCTGGAGCCCTGGATGATGTCAGTGGAAGGGAAAGGTCTCTTTTGGGAGGACAGAAGGTGTGGCTGACATCGTGTCTGATATTAGCTCCTCCAGTTGTCCCATACATGTCGTTCACGATCATCGCTTTGACAAAGAAAACATTTTGTAGCAAAATTACTGACTGCCTTTATATTTTTATTACATTGTCATCAAGTTCTTTTCCGTTCCAAATCTCTGAAAAAAATAATCAATCAACTACCCACCAATCCATCCATCCAATGTAATCTCTATTTACTAAGACTGCACTGCTTATTTAATTTCAAATACTTACTTGCTCCTTCTGTGGTGTCGTTAGACTCTATTCTTTCATCTGTAGGCCTATGAGTACATTTAAAGTAAGAGTTATTTGTTCAGTCAAGACATTTTTTATTCCTGATCAATAAGAAATAGTCTGTCGTATAGGTTGTTTGGTTGTCTATCATATTTTCCCCGGAAAAGTATTTTAACACAAGGTTGATTCACTTACTATAAAAATAAGATGCTACAAGAAATTTGTGCTTAATATCTGGGCAGCTGATTCGCACATTTAATTATTTTAGTAAAAAGTGAGAAATTCATCTAATGTTTGCAATTACTTACGACTTAAAAACAAGAGAAATAATAAAACTCTAAGTCCATTGATTTCACGTTATTATTCTTAACCTTTTAATGAAAGTAAACATGAATGACAACTAATAGTTTAGATCAGCATTTCTAGTAAAAATACAATAGTAAATAGAAAAAAAAGTGAACAGGTGACTGAAGGAGGATAAACTCAAAAAGACAAGTCTGCAAACCGAAATGGGATAAAAAAAAGACAACCACCCAGCTTAGAAGAAAAACTGGCAGTAAAAAGACATTTTAAATCTGTTACAAAGAAATAGATTGTATAAGGATAGGGACAACAACTACAAAGGGTTACCCACGAAGCAATATTAGCGATGCTAAAACCTTTGTAGTCCACACTATTGGATTTCCGTTAAAGGTAGCTCTGATGGCGCATAGAGAAAACTACTCGGCTGACAAAGTTCCAGAATGTTCAGTAACAGGAATGAGGAACAGTTACACAGTGTAGCTGTCGTGTAGTTAAACTTAACATCCAGTTTAGCTCTGTGAAAACTATGCAATCTCGCCAGGCTTCTACTTGGTTTCTAAAAATTAGAACAATGAAATTTCATTGAGATCAGTCCCTTAAATGCTCAATGGGGAAGGGAGCAGAAGGGAATTAGTAGATGACAAATTTCTGCCAAAGGTCTGCCATGGTAAACTATGTTTACCCTTTCACTTTCGCGAGCCACCTTTTCCTTCTATCCATCTCGGCATGGACTTACACCAAAGGTTTACTAAAGGATTGTCTTATTAAGACAATGTTGAGCCGGGTCACATAATTGGGATTAGCAAGGATCAGCGCTATCGCCATTTTCCAGATATTCAATGGGTCCCATCAGGAATTAAGACTGCTTCATGCATCTTTGTTGTTAGTCTTGTATTCCGGGCGAGATATTTCGAGCAGTTTCATTCTTTTACATCACGAGGTGTTCACTAGCACCCACATAGAAAGTTGGGAATTGGAAGAAATTTCTACTGCATATACTTGCTGGCCAAGATTAGATGCTTTACATGCATTCTTTACATTGCATGCTGTCATATGTTTTATTTAACAACGTATGATTTGTAGGCAGCTGAAATCTCTAAATGAACATTATCACTACAGTGGAACCTCGGTTAACGAACTTAATCCGTTCTCGAAAGCTGTTCGTTATCTAAAATGTTCGTTATCCGAAACAATTTTTTCCATAAGAAATAAAGGAAATAGATTTAATTGGTTCCCAGCCCCTGTTGACTCGCTAATATTTGAAAGTTACAGGCTATATAGGTATTTGTTTTAATGAGAACAGTTATAATACAATATAAATGGAGTTAAATAAACATAAAAACATTAACGAAAGCATTTAAACATCAGAAAACTTGCCGTTTTGACGGCGTGGTTGGAAGCAGGTGTGGGGAGGAAGGGGTGGAATTACTGTTTGATTGCCCCTCCATGAACACGTGACATTATAAAATCGGGGGAGACTTCCCTTTTCTGTAGCTTTGAGGTTAAAGGAAAATAACTTGTCCAGTGTCTGTTCCTTCTGCCTTTTTTGCAAAACTCTTCGCTAATACGACATCACATATCCGACAGACGCATATGCCACCTTCATACTTTGAAATCATTTCCTTTTTCAATTCATTTGTTGGCCGCTTCCTTGTCATTACCTCACTACTATTAATTGCTCTTAATCTTCTTTGGAGCCATGATTGAGGATTATCTTATTAAAATAAAGCACAACAATCACTAAATAAGAAGGATGCGCACAGGTAAGGAACGACCGATCGTAACTGTGTCTCGAGCGCGAATGATGACATGCTGGTCGGTCACGTGTGGTTCACGTGGCTGTTCGTTATCCGAAATTTTGTTCGCTATCCGAGACAAATTTTTAACGAAATTTTTGTTCGTTAACCGAAATATTCGCTATCCGAGGCGTTCGCTAACCGAGGTTGCACTGTACATGCAAAATACGTGTGTCGTCCACGTGCATTTGGTGTTCCTTAAACATGCAAAACTTTCGTTTTTATGCCTGAAATATAAAGAGTTAATAAAATATTGCACAATCAAGAAAGAGACAGAGTTTACAATAAAACTAACTTACCCAGCTGTTACTTCTGCAACATCGAATTTCAAGCCGCACCGAAAACACAAAATCATTCAAAAAATATCTTATGGATTTATAAATAAAACTTCACTTAATGTAGTCAGGAGAATTTTTAACTCCGTCGAATCAATGGTAGAAAAGTGCACGGCAAATACATAAAATTTATGATGAATATTTCGATAAATCGAAACGATGATCTAAGACACGGTTTATTACTACTAAATATGTGGCAGGAAAATGAATATTTATGCACACTCATTACGCAGATGCGATTATCATTTAACCATGTGGAAATTATAGCCTCTACAAACTTTCCAAAATAAGCAGTTGGCAGTGTCGAGCTATAATGTAGTTAACAGAATCGTGTTAGCTTTCCTTGCACCACAATATTCACTGAGTTTACCGACTCCTGCCTTGCCCTACTGGTTCCTAACATATTCACAAGATGGTTATAAAATAAACTTATCACAGCAATTTCCACGATGATTGATGATTGATGATTGATGATTGATGATTGATGATTATGATATATAAATATAAAAGTGCATACAAAGTATAAATAAATGACACAATGTATAACATAAGCATACCTTTCTGGGGTTCTTTGGTCGTTATTTTAATACGAACGACGACGACGGTAATAACTGCGGCAAGCAAGACATAACCACAGGAGAGGACAATTGTTGTTAGTACACCGACTGATTCGTCACTCCGGGCTGTAGTCTCAGACACTGATTCTTCACTCCGGTCGGTCGTCTCAGACACTGTAAATTAAGGAAAGATTCTGGTTTACACAGTCTATGTGTCGGTAAGCAAAACTGAAGCCATAAGAGTTTTGATGTTAACAAAGCAATTACGGCTTGGTACTAGATGACTATTGTACAAAGGTCCACAGTAATACTGCAAGTTTTCCATAGTACCCAGAGTAGTATTTAACATTTTCTAACAAAGACGTAGACCGATCTATATGGAATAAAATTTACACTGAATGCAAAATGTCGCTAGATATTCATTTTATAATGAGGAGCAAGATTCTCTTCAGATTATAAGGATTTTTCAGAAGACCAACCAATGTGAAGACCAGCATGAAAAAGAAGAGCTTAAAGCAAAGGTACTAGGAGATGAACCGAAAAGTGAAGAAAAATGCAAGAGGCGACAAGAGACATTTTTGCACACATAATGGCAGAAGAGGCAGATGAAGTAGATGGGCAAATAACACTCACCAGCCAAGGCAGAAACTATCAAGGCCATCAACTCCTTGAATTCTTGCAAGGCGGCAGGCCCCGGTGGCAATCCTGCAGAGGCAATATAGGCAGACACAACAGCAGAGATGCTACACCTTCTGCTGCAGAAAATTTGGAAACAGGAGCAAGCATTCGAGCAGACTGGAAGCTTGGATATCAGCTGAAACTACAGTAAACGGTACACGGACGTTTCGCCGACGGACGTTTCGCCGCCGGACGTTTTGGCGCGGGGCACTTCATTTCGGCATTTCAAACGGGACCTTTAGCCGAAGTCAAGTGTGTGACACCCCTTAGTTCACACATTTCTCTCGCCATTGTATCAATGTATCAGTGAACTCTCTCTCACTATCCCTCCTCATGTGAACCGTTAGCTCACACATTTCTCTCGCCATTGTATCAATGTTTTTTCTCAAAGCTGTTGCGCATAATCTGTGACAATCAAAGTGAACTGTCTGTGAAGTCTGTGTGTACAATTTGTTTGAAATAAGGAATTATTGTGTAATCTAGTAGTTACTTTCATTCTTTGAGAAGTAAGTAAGCTCTCTCTCTCTCTCTCTCTGTGTGACAATGCGGCGAAACGTCCAGTCGGCAAAACGTCCGCACACGCACAAAACAGGCGACCTGACACAGTGGAGGGGCTTAGACTATTGTCCATTCCTAGCAAGGTGCTAACCAGAATCATCCTGGAGAGACTTAAGAACGCCCTAGACTACAGACTAAGGCAAGAACATGCAGGGTTTCGACAAGGTAAATCATACACAGACCATATCACTGGAAAGGAATGCCCAGAACCGGGTCTGATGGCGGGGTGTGGTTGCGGCCTTATGCTCAACTGGGGGCGAATAGGAACAAGAAGAAGAAAAATACCAACACAAGGATAAGCGCAACCAACACTTTTTTGTATTTTCTGTTGTGTTTTTGCTTTAAGGTAACAAAGATTGGTTGACATACATACTAGAATATTCAGGGATGTTTACTGTTGTGTTGGCAGAGCCTATTTCATTGCCAAGAGTTATTTTCCAGCTTCCTTGGTAAATGTTTTCCGGATGAAGCGTCAACACCAGATTAGGAGGCTTTCCACTCAGCTTGCATTTCACCTTCGGTATGAATGTTTTCTGTAACGAGGTCGGTGTTAGGGAACAGTTATTGAATATTGTTGTGTGTGCCTTTACACGAAATGTTACTTTCTCGAATTCTGAGGACACAAGTGTAACAGGACCGTCAACAAACTGAGGAGCACCTGCAAACATCAGGAACAAAAGTTATACATAAAAAACGGACTACCGAGTTGGCTTTAAATTTAATAAAACATATATCTTATTACTGAATACAAATGGAAAAATATGAATGTTTTAAGTAAACATAATGTTTTCTTAAATAGATGCAAGTATATTTACACCTTTGGATAAAATAAGTCTAAATTAAACTGGTCGACTATCCATGACAATCACCCAAAACACAAACAAACAATAACCTTTACCACAACATAATCTGCCAGTTCCTGGGATTTTCGTGTCAAGACGAGAAAAAGGTTTTAATCACACTAACACTCGCGTCAAAAAAACGTCTAAGAACATGACTTCTCTTTTCTTCATAGTGAAACAGATATATATATATAGTACACGAACCTCCTAAGGAACAACATTCAAATAAAAGGATATGATTTTCTACAAATGACAAATATATAAACAGCAGCACATTTGACAGGTCAGGTTAAAAAATATATCAAGAGAGGAAAGATATTGAGTTGGAGGACGGATATTGTTCTCCATGCCCTCTGCTGATGGGCTGCTACTTCGGGCTAGGAGCAGAAAGATCCCTAATGCCACATAATAGAGACATGAAGTTAATTCGACAAGAAAATATTTTGTCCTTGTCCTATCCACTTGTCTAGTTTAAAGTTAGGCAACATTTCTGACGATAACTTCCACGAATCAAATAATGCCGCTTTCATACATAATATCATATACTTTTTTGTATCTACCACGTAACCTAACTTATACACATAAACTATACAGCGGTCTACTTACATCTCACAAGAAAGGACACCGATCTATTTATTTCCGATCCGTTTCCTTCACAACGAACTGTCGGCCAGTCGTCTTGACACCCGACTGACATGGAAGCCTTCAGATGCTCTTCACCCCTCCCGATTTTTATTGTGCTTTTGTCCACTTTATTAGCGATTTCCTTTCCATTGATGTCTAAGAGACTGAAGACAGCAGGAGGATTTCCTCTCTTAAAAGAGCATCAGACGGTGACTTCACCCTCATTAATAAGGTGAGTACTATTCACTTCTTGTCCGTCTACGGTCAGATTTGTAACTTCGGATGAGTCTGTACATAGGTAAAAGCGCAAATATATATATATCCACATTCCTTAATTAATGCATTTACTCTTTAGAAACTTCAATAATAATTTCATATACTAAAACAGTCTGATAACTATGTCGTTTAGAATATCAACTAACTTTGATATATCTCGCCAGTACATGCCATGCACTGACTACATGGCTACCCTAAATATCATCATTGAGTAGTCTATTGAGTAGCAATCCTACCCTTATATAACAATTTTTTTGATTTTGACATGGACGTCATCTAAAGGCTGATGATCACGGATTGCATCTAAGCTCATAAACATTATCCATGGGTTGTACAAGGATTCATCCTGCCACCTTATCCACAACGGCAAACTCACTAAACCTTTCCTAATGAAGACCGGTAAGACAGGGTGAAATATTATCACCGACAATCTTCCTGATGATCATAGACTAGATTATGCGCAAGGCGACCAAGCTAACAACATCAGTATCCAGTGGACCTTCACCGAACAGCTGGAGAACCTGAACTTTGCAGATGCCTATAGTCTCTTATTGTCAGGGACGTGTGTTGTTTACATGTATTGTGTCAGGGACGAGAGTTGTTTCCCTTGGTCACGTGGATAGCGAGTGAGTCTGAGAGAGGGGACCGTGCCCGTGTTAAAATGAAATTCTCGTGCAAACCAGACAAAAGTAGTGAGTAAAGTTCACCCCAAGCTTAGGCTTCGAGAACAGTGTATGAGCATTCCCAACAAAACCGCCAAGTCGGATGGTCTTGCTGTACGTGTGGTTACAGGGACCGGGAATGAGTGGTTTAAGTTCCTTGCCTAGTCAAGGTAACAGATTAATTGTTGCAGAAGTTGTGAATTTTGATTGAGGATGTAAAGAGATGTGTTTCTAAATGATTTATATAAATGATTTAATTTTCTAGAGTAAATATATTTTTCACTTGAAGTTTTGGCACAATATGTAGTAGGATATAAATTCAGTACATTAATTAACCACCGAGTTACAGGAACTTATGATGAGAGAACCTACGGGAGAGAGAACTCCTGAGAGAACCTACGGGAGAGAGAGAGAGATAACCTCTGCGAGAACTTATGATGAGAGAACTTACGGAGACCAGGAATAGTGGAGCGAGTTGCTTGCCAAGACAAGGAACGTATGAGAGAACTCCTGAGAGAACCTACGGGAGAGAGAGAGAGAACCTCTGCGAGAACTTAGGAGGGAGAGAACGTAGAAGGAATCCGACGGCAGCGTGAGCTGGTGAAGGATCCATTGGGAGGGTGTGTTCCCAAGGAAGCCGCCGAGACGCGGGAAGTTTTGGTGTGCGAGTCGGAAGCGACCGCGACCACCATGTCGTGGAGTATGTGTTTTCAAGTGGATAGCCTCGTGTGAGCTGGCTACGGAGATTCCGTGGGAATATGTGTTTTCATGTGTGAGTCAACCTGTACGCTCGCCGTGGACTGCGAGGGAGCACTGGGATTCTATTGGAATAGGTGTTGTGTGTGTGAGTCTGTACGTTCGCCGTGGACTGTGAAGGAGCGTTCGTGCCCCAGAGATCGGACTTTTATGTCGCGGAAGAGACGTGAGTAAACAAGTAACAGTAAGTGTTTAATCTTTATATACAGTATCTGAGAAACTATGTGCGCTCGAGACTTACTTCCAGAGGGGCGCTTTGTATTGTTATCACACCGCGGGAATTGGACAGGCACGGTGGACTACCACCGTTGAGAGAGGACAGTGTGCCGAATGTCAAGTGTATGGGATAGCTAGTGTATGTTTATGCTTTGTGGTTTTGTTTAATTTGTTTTCGGGACTACCAGACCTTTGACCCACTTTCCCCGAGAGAGAGAGGATAAGTTAGGGCTTTTTAGTAAAGTACACGAGAAGCCCATTGGCAGATCGCTGTGTTTTGTGTTGTTTGAATGCGCGTGACGTCAGTGTGTGACGTGGTTGTGACACTTATATCATCGGCAACAACATGCAAAAACTAAAATGAGTAACTTATCAGAGGAAGCGGAGAAGACTGGCTTAAAGTTCAACAGAAAGAAGACCGAAGTGATGAGTGTCAGCCACAAACAGGAACTCCCAATCCAACTTCAAGGAGGGAACATCCTGGAAACAGATCGCTTCGTGTATCTGGAGAGCATTGTCAGCAAGGAGGGTGGAGCGGATGATGACATCAAAAGCAGCATCAACAAGGCCAGGCATGCTTTCAACAGCCTACGCCCCATCTGGAACTCCATAGCATTATCCTTCAGCACTAAGACCCGCATCTTCAACACCACTGTTAAGGCAGTCCTACTGTATTGTTCTGAAACCTGAAGAGTGACAAACACCATCAACAACAAGATCCAGACCTTTACCAACTTTACTAATCTCTTAGCCTACACTATATTGTGGGAATAAGAAAAGATCTCCAACAGCAGCCTGTGGTAAAGAACCAACCAGAATGCCAATAGCCAAGATATCAAAAAGCACAAATGGGGCTGGATAGGACATACCCTGGGCAAACCAGCTGACACCAAGCAGGCAATGGCTGGAACCCCCAGGGGAAGAGGAGAGTTGGGAGACCAAAGCAGACTTGGAAAAAGAACAGTAGAGAGAGAGAGGCAAAGGACATCAGAACCACCTGGGCGCAACTGAAGGGAGGCTGCCCTATACCGGGTCCGCTGGCGAGGTATTGTTGCTGCCCTATGCTCCTCGAGGAGTAACAGGGAATAAACTCAGCTAAACTATATATATATTTGTTAATATCACGTCTTTCATGACTATATTGAAGGATCTAATTTATTTAAAATAGTGCATACATCTACAGTTAGGATTTGTAATCATTCCATAAAACCACAATATTAATAGTGTATTAGTTTAATACCTTATAAAAATCAGAGTTGTCCTAAATAGTAACAAAACTTATATTTATATTAACATTGTTAAGTTACGAAAAACGTTTTTTTTATTTTTATTTGTTTATTTTATTTTTTGATAGACTCTTTCTGACTGTTTATTTAACTTTCAATCCTTATACAGGTAGTCCTCGACTTACGACGGGGATCCGTTCTTAACGCGGAGTGACTCCGATACTTACGATCGTAAACCGAATTTCGACGTAAGTCGGATCATACGTTCATACAGTACTGTACCATAATAACAGTACAGTACTGCAAACACTAAGCCTGTCCAAACACCTATCCTAACACAGTACCCTACATATTTATCAATAAACATAAGTACAGTAAAATAGTGTAGTACAGTACGTTTAATAATGAAATACTGTACTGTAAGTGCTGTAACAGTAATAAACAGTGTTAGGTTAGGCAGACGTTTACCAAGCAAGCCTGTCTCATCCACGTTGAACACTTGTTGAGCACAGTAACCACCCTCCTCAATTATCTTAGCCAATGCATTAGGAAACTCAGTTGCTGCTTTCTCATCAGCACTAGCAGCTTCACCTTGCACTTTAATGTTATGGAAGTTGGCACGATCCTTAAACCTCATAAACAAACCCCTATACTCGCCACAAATTCTTCACTTTCACTTCCTTCCCCCTTTTCTCTTTTCAACGCCTCAAAGAGTCCCTAGCCTTCTCCTGAATAACCATAAAACTCACAGGGATACGGCGTTGATTTTGGTCTTGCAATCAAAGCGCCAATAATCATTCCATCTCAATAATCATCCCACTACGTTGCTTTGTTATCACTGTCGCTGTAAGTGGGAATGAGTGTCGTAACCACGAAACGACGTAACTCGAGACCGTCGTAACCCGAGGACTACCTGTACTTCAGAGAAATATGAGAAGATGTATGTTATGCCGTTCGTCAGGCATAAATAAATTTTATTGATGCACCATTAATACTTTCTTTTTGTCAGAAACGTCAGTCGTATACCGCAGTAAATTTTTGCACCCGATATAATTTATTAGCAGGCCTTTGGAGGATTTGTTTTCTATTTGTCCCTTAATTTTAGGCATGACCGTGTCACAACAATGCAGATTACCCATAATGGCTCAATTTCTAGTGGTTTCATTTTTCAGGGAATTTTCGTTTATCATGTTTGTTTTTTTGTTGTTTTTTTGTGTTATTGTTGTTGTTGTTATTGTTATAGAAGAAGTGCATCAACATCTAGCTTCAAGCACTCTTAGCAACAATAACGAACAAAAATATAACGCTCGATATGTTACCTTTGTAACTCTGGTTACTTACATGTCACATCAATGGGTATCTGCAGCACTGTCTGTGTGTGTGTAGAGTTTTATTCTGAATGTCGAGATAGATAGCAGTGATGGACCGAGTGAGCAGCTGTGAAATCTTCATCTCCCAGGTCCTCATGGAGCTGGTGATGTAGCGACGCTCTGCTACACACAGTGTGTCATCTCCGACATTATTATATAACACAGTGAAGTCCTGAGACTGCTTTGGCCTTACAAAATTGCACAGAGATGATCTGATGTTACTTTGGCACACGTCAACATCGAGACGTGATGTGTCTGTAGATACTGAGTTTTCGCTAATATTAAGAAGATAACTAATATTTAAAAAACTGTCTTCCTTTTGAGATGCTATTTCACTGACTTTCACCTTTACACCTGAAATACAGACATAATCGTGTTTACAAACATAAAGTGACTAATTTTTACTTATATGTATGTGTGCTCAATAGAAAAAAAAAACCGAAAGGGTTAGTCTTAGACAAACTCTTCCTGCAAACGTCTCGAGAACAACGATTTTATTTTTTAATTTCTTGCAAATCATTTTTTCTTAGTTTTAGCTTACCATTGGCATACATTTACAGGTAACTTTTTATTGTTAATAAAGTAAATGTTTGTAACATATATATATAATGCTATGCGTAGATGTGCACACCATTAAACAGCTCATCTTTAGTACAAAAAGTTGTGTTACTTACTTGTATTACAAGAAGGATACGCCTGCTTGTGTAAACTAAATAGTATTAGAAAGGAGAAACATTGGAAAACTGTCTCCATGGCGATACACACCAGGCGGCTGTGTAGACAACTGTGAGAGTGTGATGTCCACATCAAGTGGAGCTGAAGGTTGAGTACATCCTGTACTACTTACATCTTATAAACCCTCCAAGCTTTTGTCTTCCTTGTACAGCTTAGTACAGTCATAGCTTCTATGTTCTTTGATAAAAGTGGGTCTTTGATTCTGATAACTTAAAGGCCAGTGTTTTAGTATAAAGCTTTATGAACAGAGCTGAATTAATTAAATATACTCTAGCAGTCGTTTTTGTTATATTACGTATTTTATAGTCAGTTTATAAAAATCAGTGCATTAATTAGTTTTTGTTTGTTAAATGTCAGAATGAAAATGTTAATAGCAATGCATGGTATAAATCTCTCCGTTTTTTTTTTAATTAATTTTTAGTGTCAGCTTATTATAAAGTTGAAATTTGTACTTTAAATTGTTATAAATCCTTTTGCACATATATATATAGCCATTATCTTTTAACTAAAGTACTAAACCATTTGTGAATTCCTTGCAACTAGTATACAGACTGAAAATATCGACACCGTTATTGTTAAATAAAACCTTGAAAGAGAGGACGGATTTTATTTTTGGCTAACTCTGTTTAACTGGTACATCTGCTTCCTTATCTTAAACCCAATTCAGGCTTTTTGATTAACAAAAATAATTCAAATAAATGGTTTTACAGTAAAATTAAAAAACTTATTATTGATCTTCCTTTTCAGAGTTCCGGTACTATTAAAACAAAGATTAAACAATACAACGTTTATATAATATGTGGGTATCTTATTTTGCAAATGTTTATATATTATCAATACATCCATCCAGACCTTAAGAAGCACATTTTCGTCTGGTATTAGACAAGTTTCTAAAACAATTTATATAACCTATAAATTATGTGTATACTTTTGGCGAATTTCGACAATAGGTTTAATGCCTGAGCACACAGGCTGTTCCCGACCCATCATCACTCACGCTCACACAAACGCAAACACTTAAATTATTCGTTGATCGGAAATTCCCGTACCGTGAATGTGTCTATTAATAGTCTGGAGTTCTTACAGTGGAGAGACGACCTAAGCCCCATTTCCGCCCGAGCTCGCAGGCATCGAGTGGATTTGCAAACAAAGTATGTACAGATCGTTTATATTTGTTGGCTTGTGAACACTACTCTATCTATTATGTCTTTAATAAAACATATTACAACTTTCATGAATTCGTGATCTCAGAATGACATTCATTTAGGTATAATGCCTGCAGTCTACAATATTAATCACATATCGGATACACTGCTTTATTACAACTCGCCAACATTGTGAACAATGCCATACTGAAAGTTCACTCTGAGTGGCTTGCGAGAGAGAATGAGCGACAATTCTGATCATTCGGACATTGAAAATCTGCATTTCTCGTGCTAATGAAGCAGTTTTCTTAGAACCACGAAAAAAATACAGTCAGGGTCCCAATAACCCCAACTGTCGCTCATTCTCTCCCCTTGTCTGGTGTTGACTGCTGGGAACCATGTCGATGGTGTACAAAAGTGACATAGTAAACTGTTAGCAGCGCTCGTTAATCGCAGGTGCGATTCGTAGCAGATAATTAATTCACGGATGGGTTTTGGAGGCTGTATTTTAGAGGTTAATTTTTTAATTGCCTATATTTATATCTGAAGGAACGCAAACCATTTAGGGTTGGTCTTTAATCTCGATATAAGAGTGTTTACATTTCGTAAGATCCTCTTTTCTCCTTCCCTCTATTGAGCAAAGTGAGTATGTGACATGGCAGCAATTTTTCTAATACATATATAGATAAACCAGAGATAACCCTAAACTTGCCTTAAATCAGATATGTAGCATTAAAAAACCTTTGTATACACTTAAATTGATTTAGAGACCGTCTGTTAAGGTTCTTTGTTTTTACATTTTACAGATATTTCAAAAATGAGTGGCGAAACGTTTGTGAAATTTCTAATTCCCGAGAGTTCATGCCAGAAAGATTTTGAGGTCTGGGCTTTGTTTGCTAATGAAACAAAAGGTAATTGATAAACCACCAAATATCTGTTTATATTTCTATCTTTGCTTCCGAATGTCTCTTCTTGGACCCTGTCAGCATTTCATTGACTCAAAGTTAAAAGAAAGGCATTGAGGACTTGCTTTAATCTGAACGTTGTTTAATGTTTATATCATCCAGTGTAATCTTGTTCTTCCTGCTGCACTGTTTTTAATTCGATATAGCGAGTGGAATGTGCGTATAGCATGCAAAGTGTGTTGCAGTATGTTAAATTAAATATGCGAACATGCGTAGACAGAGTAGTGTGTTACATAGACTTAACATGTAGACAAACACAGAGCATTGTTACATAGAATTAACATGTGTAGACACACACACAGACCGGTATGTTGGATTGACTTATCGTGTAGACACACAGTGAGCAGTATGTTAGACTTAACATGTGTTACGTTTACAGAGCAGCATCGCCGAGTAAAGGTCACAAAGCTGTAGTCTAGGGGAAGTAGCAACGAGTAATCATTCGATTATACTCTGCAGTTGTCTCCCATTTATCAGTTTTTTTTTTCTTTCTACATTTCTTCTCGGTCAAAATCTAGTGAAGGAAATGAAAAAACCCATCTTTAAAATCCAATTAGATGATCCTATGAAACTGCTATTATTCGCCAACATTACCTTTATTTACCTGTATACTTGATAATGTGATTGAAGTTGTTATTTCTGTACTAAAGTGTAAAAACTTCGCGCGGGTGTTTTTTTTTTTATTACTCAGCGAGAATGTAGTTAGGGTAATTAAAACAAAAAGCATTCTGGATCTTTTCATTTTCAGAAAAAATATTCAAATAGCTTTTCGTATTCTTAAGAGCTATTTATCATAAAGTAAGGAGATCCGTTTTTTATTTTTATATAATATGTTCTGCAGAAAGCGTTCTCCGTTGTGACTGGGCAGAGTCGAAGTACTACTGTGACAGTGCTCCAGGATATACCCATACACTTGAAAACCGCACTGCTCTAATCACATTACCACGTGACTTGGAAAAGAAACCTGACGATTTCATCTGTGACTCTTCCTTTAGGCCTAAGACTGACCCCAGCTGGTGCCTTTGCAAAAGAGCAAGTGAGGATGTCAAAGGAATCTTACTGTTTACAATTATTAATTAACTCCTTGTGTGATTATTGTAATTTAGTTGTGAATGTTACTAATACGACACAATACACAGCTTTCCATATTAATCTTAGAGTTACATAGTTAAAAAATTCACTTGACAGGTTTTAAAGGCGCCACACAGAACAAAATATATACAAAATGTTTTATACCGTGCGTCTGGTGCAAGTTCGTCCCTGCTGACATATATATATATAGTTGTTTAAAGCTACAGAAAAACTTTCAACCGGAATAGACAATCCATTTCCCACTGATTTTGCATTTGATCTTGTGGGCGATGTGCGTAAAGAGAGGGGCATAAGTTACTGTTATATGTGCTCTCTTTTCCTATTAATGTTTAGGAGTTTGCCAAGTCTGATTTGGTGGTGAGCTTTGTTTGTGCCCACTTTTCCTGCTGTTGTCCCTTGCTTTTGGTTCCTATGAGGCGTGTCAAGTCCACCATGGTGGTGTACTGCATTGGTAGCCGTGTCCGTGTTACTCTCTTCTACTTTATTTGTCTTTCTGGTATGAGTTTACTTTCTACTTTGTAGACTGGATTTTAGAACTTTTGATACCTCTTTTATGTGGGTGTTTAATTTATGGGGATATCTATGGCGATATATATTTAGACATAATATGGACTTGAGAGATACATTAATGAAGTGAATTTATATAGCTTCATATCCTGATACTATGAACAGTCTTTTGGTCAATTACAAAAACAATGCCAGAATTTTTTTTTTTATTCATTCAGTTTTTGGGAGGCCATCTGGCCCACATCAACATCAAAAATAGTAACAATCATCCCTATACCTCATGCAATGCACATGTCATACAGATCGTATGTGTGTAATGTACATTTTCTAGATACCATTTGGTTCACATCAACCTCTTATATTGTATGTTACATGCAAATTAGCAGTGGATTGCTGTACATGATCAACCTTTTAGTTGTATTTGGTTTTTAGTTAAATGATAAACAGTATAATGACATTCAGTGCTAACTAATTATATGTACACTGTCATGATGTCCTCATTTTCAGACATTCTGTTATATAGAGGGCTACATTAATAGCTACTTTACCCTTAAGGTTCTTACACAAAAGTAGAACCTTAAAGGATGAGGGGAATTTATGGTAAAAGAGTGGGATATATCTCTTACGTAGAGTTGTATATTTAGGGCATATTAACAGAAAATGGCATCGGTCTTCCACACTTTGACTATCACATTGCTTGCACTCAGGTTTGTTGCTAGTTTGGTGACGAGTATTTCCATTAAGGGGTAAACAATTACTTCTCAACAAACACAGGACCCGTCTATGTTCACGTCGTAATATCTGGTCTATATTTGTTGCTCTAAGTAAATCTGGCTGGTAATGACAGTAATCTGAAGAAGAAGATACTGAATCATGACATTTTTGGAGAGAGCAATCCTTGAATCTTTCTTTTATAGTGGTGATGAATAAGGGGAGATTACCAACTGTCTGCCATTCCCACACATATCCAAAACCATAGCTACATAATAAAATTCTAACTTGGGAGGCCCAGTTGGTTCTGCCTGCCTTATCTTGTAAATATAACATGTTGTAACATTGTTTTGGGTAACCCTGAAAAACTGATCCAGGCTGCAAATGTTATTGTCTACACCATAAGTCCAGTCATAGAATGATGGGGGTTATTTTTCCTCTGTTCATCTGGTTGCCTTCAGAATACATATTGAAAAATGAATTTACAAGCCGTCGAAAGAGAACCATCTAGAGATTGAATAGTGTGTAGTGTCAAGGTGTTCAAGTATTCGCTAGTCTTCACAAATGATCTTTTCACAGATTAGGATGTGCAAGAGGTACAAAGCTAAAGCTCGTAGTAAAGATCCATAAATTCAGTATTAGTCTGTGATAAAAGCTGACCAATATATAACTAAAATAGTTCTTGCCCATCAACTTAGGAGCTGCATGGACATGAAGTAAATTGAAAGTGTGTAGTCGTAGGTCAAACAGTAGACCTGGGAACAAGAACAACGGAGCTGGGAGAAAAATTAAATGAAACCAGAAAAATTTTCTTGTACAGCAAAGTCAGTCAAAAACTACTACACTTCATCGTATAATATCTAATCAAATGTTTTGATTTTTCTTTTTAAAAAGTGAACTTCTTAGTTACACGTTTAGTGCTTTTTTACTTTTGTGTAGAATGAATTGCTAGTCTAAAATAATATCTTCGAAAAGAATTACGCTTAGTTTTCTGCAATTGGCATGTCAGTGAATGCTTTTTTTCCTTGCTTGCTCTAAAAGTTTCTACTCGCTCTTTTTTTTTTTAATTCAGTATTTACCAGAATGTCTTTTATACTTTAAGCTGGATTTTTGACGAACAATGTTTTAAGTAACAAAGGGTTAAGAGATGACTATGACCAACTAATGCTGTCCGCTAGATTAGCAATGGGGACGAACGTGTCTAGTACTATTAATTATCAAAGAGGTCTGCACAAAGACACTGATACATCTAATTGATGATATTTCTTTTATACTAGCTTATTTTGACTGTGGTAGTATTTGTCTTTATAGACCTTTTAGTTCATATGATGGTAATGGCATAACTGAAAATATTTAATATCTGTGCAGCCATTATTATCCCGGGACAGCCTGGCGGTCTTAGTCCTGGGCAGGCTGCTTTAATCGCGGGCCTGCTGAGCGCGATCTCGGTCCTCTTGCTCCTGGTCGTGGTCGGGTGTTTAATCTACAAATATCGTAAGAAAAACGTATTTTATTCTAGTTCTATAATAGCAACAATGTGATACTAGAAAAAAAGGAAAATTTAAACAATTTAAACAATTACCCTAATGTGTAATGTGAGTTCTTCGTATTAAAAGGCTATAAAGACAACATTTTTTCCTTTTATACCTTGATTATCGTCATGTAAGATATTTTTTTCAACTATTCATTGATTATTAATTTTCGTAGAACGTGGATGCTGAACTGCGTATTGACATATTTTGTAATGCAAATAATTCGTATTAAATAGCTGTAAAAACAGCATTTGATTTCCTTCGATATCTTGACTATCGTCATAGTTAAGATAGTTTATTTCAACTATTAATTAATTATTAATTTTCTTCGAAATGTGGATGCTGAACTGCGTATGCTCGTATTTGATCCGGAAGGTAACAGTCATAATTTTAATGTAAACTGAATGTTTTCAGATCGTAGACGAACCTCATCAAAGTCCAAACAGTAAGTTGATTTAACACATTCTTCCGTACATGTATAATGTATACCGCATGTTGCTAAACTTAACAGACACGAAGACAAACACATTCATTCTAGCAGAAAGGAACACACATGTACACACTTTCACCTTTATTTATGAAATTAATTTATGATTATTTAAATTGATCGCCTAAGCAGCGATTTACAGATTGCAAAAGTTTCAAAGGCTTTGTCTTCATATCTTGTCTGTTGCTTTGTTATTATATTTCTTCCTTGTAAAATAAGGTACGGGGTTATGATTAGAGCAGAAGAGTTTACCTAATACACACAAATCATTAAATTTAATAGATACAGTAAACGAATTTTCCAATCAACTAAAATAGCTACTTTTAAAGGTGAGACACAATATCACATTTAAACAAAAATTGCAGTCTAAAAAATATCGTATAGTCTGTATCTACGACATTTCTTTTGTGCTTTCCTTCACTTTGCTTACTTAAAAATACCATTACAATTTTTATTCCATAGTTGGTAAGCCACCTATTTTTGTAAATAAAAAAAAATTTAACTAGACTTTGCGTTTGACTACAGAAAGAGTAGATATGTAATATGTCATGGATCCCACCATTAGAAGATGCTGACTTTTACCTCTCCAAAGAATGCAATCGAATTTAGAAGAAAAGAAAGCACATTTCTTTCTTTCTCGCTTATCTTTACCTTTACTCACAATCCATCTGAAACAATAATTCCCTAACCTAGGAAGGTAATGCAAAGAAAAGTTGTTTGCCGCTTGTTAATACATAAGTACGAAAACTAGCTGCGGTAATGTAGCAATGAGTTATGATCTACACGGTAATTTTTGTAATTCTGTTCTGTAAAAGATCAGAAAAAATTCATCAAACCTAACTTCTAAGAATAAAATGATACTTGAGAAACATGGTAGGAAGTAACAAATAGCTGCGAAGAGATTTAAGTTATGTAGTGTGTTTATGATGAGAGAGTGATGTACTAAAACAAACTACATCTCGAACTGGTCCCGTGCATAGGATGATCTTCTTTTATTGAATATATCACAAACCCTGGAGTCATCCATTTCTCCTTCCTTGGACGTCAGCACCTACGACTTTTATGCAAGGACAATATTTTGGTTTATATGTAAATATGATAATATTTTAATACGTGTTTGTTAGAGATTAAGAGAGAGATGCATTTCTTTAGAGATATACTTTTTTATTTCAGAAACCGAATTAAGTGTAGAGCTGATCGACCTTCTAGGTGAGCATTTACAACTTTTATGAGGGGAACATGTTTTGGCTTCTTGCTTTTAAAGAATATCTCATTTCTGAGGAACTATTAAAAAAATGAATGTCAACAATATCTGTTCCGTTTTCATGATGAGATGTTAGTTTTAAATTTAGTTTGATCTATGTACATTACTGTGTTTCATTCTCCCCTCCTCTCTATACCTCACACATTCCCGCGCGCACACACACACACATCTTTATATTTTAATATGTGTTTGTTAGAGACGGGGAGAGTGATGCCTCTAATTAAATTTACAACTTGTACCTCACTTAGGATGCACTTCTTTTTTTTATTGCAGTATTCCTAATGTGAGGCCTGATAAGTATGAACGTTTGAGGTGAGCACTTACGACTTTTATGGGGGAAAATATTGTTGCTTATTGCTGTTTTTGTGCACTTTAAAAGATTATCTATCATTTCCGTGGCGTGATTTAAAAAATTCTTGTGTATTTTGTTTTGTGTTGTTGCACATACTATACTTCATCATCAAGGCTTACCTATTATAAATCCCAAATAACAGAGGAATTCTCTTCGTCTAAGCTACACAATGTTATATCTGATACAGCCTTTACCTGCACTGCGACGCCGTGCTGAAAACGCTTACTGATAATAATGATGATGATGATTGATGATTGATGATGATGATGGAGTTTTGTGTTGGCCTATCTTTATGATGGTCTTTAATAGTTTGTAGACTGTTTTGCTGTCACCTAGTAACATTCCCTCCTCTCTGGAACACTACTGGTCCTCAATCGACTTCTCCCTAGCTTCATTGATGGCACAGTTCTCATCTTTGTATTTTGAAGCTTCTTTTGGGTTAGCTCTTTCCCATCTCTTCAGAGACCTTCTCTGGTCACTTAGATTTAAGATGTTGTTTGTTACCCAAAATTATGTCTTATTTTCTCTACTCCCTAGCACTTTCTGGGTTGTTGATAGTAGCACATTTGATATATCTAGCGAGGGTGTCCGATCGATGTCTTTGAAGATCTTAGCAATGTTTGAGTCTTGAAATCTCTTTACATTTGGAGGAAATTTAAGTTTACCCACCAATGAGGTAAACTATTATGCGGCCGAATTATTTTGTCTTTGCTCTTTTGAAGGAGTCTCCTGAATCTCTTCATTCCCAAGGCGAGATACATAAGTAGTGTGTATCCCTCGCAAACTTACGGCATGAGTGGCACAATGACAGACTTAGTCATTGATACAAAATGTCTCCCCTCCCAAAAAAAACCACAAAACAACAACCTTCAGCATGACTTTGCTTGAGGGGCTGATAAGCTGAATGTTTCGTTAGTTTTAGCCCTTTTTGAAGTTTCTGTTTTTGTAGGGGGTATCACTAGTGACTGCGTTCATCTTTGGGGGCCATTCTTCGCGCTTCCAGACTCTTTGGAAGAGAACAGTGAAGGCTTTTGTAGTTCTTTTCCCACCCGACTTAGGCAGATCAGCTGGCGTATTATCAGACCAGGCGACATTTCTCTTTTTTAGACTGCTTACATCTCTTTCGACATCGTCCCGTAGCACTGGTAAGTGTGCAGGTTCCCTGTTTCTAGTTGCTTGTTTTGAAGGATGTTATGTTCTTTCTTTAGCTGGATGTTGTAAGTTCTGTGCAGTACGCATTGGTTGAGAAAAGTATTGCTTTCTTTGATAAGGTAGATACTGCTGTCCTCGATGATTGAGATATTGTGCTTATCTGTTTTTTATTGAGGTTATTTAACAGACTCATGTACATTTTTTTCACTTGTTTTGGGCACATTCAAAATGCTACTACAACTATTAAAATAACGATCGAAAGTTCCAGAGGCTTTGCATTGAAAATATGTTACAAACCTTAGTCAAATAAACGGCAGCCATAAGTGTAACACCTTTGAAGACATTTTGTCACCGAAGAAAGTTTATTTAACTTCACCCAGGCTCTATTTCCTAGCAAAGATTTAATATATTCTATGTTCATGTTTTTATTAATACTTATTTATCTTTTTTGATATTATTAATTTGACCTGGTATTATCAAATTTTCTTTTAATCTATAGTACAGTGGAACCTCGGTTAGCGAACGCCTCGGATAGCGAATATTTCGGTTAACGAACAAAAATTTCGTTAAAAGTTTGTCTTGTATAGCGAACAAAATTTCGGATAACGAACAGCCACGTGAACCACACGTGACCGACCAGCATGTCATCATTCGCGCTCGAGACACAGTTACGATCGGTCGTTCCTTATCTATGCGCATCCTTCTTATTTAGTGATTGTTGTGCTTTATTTTAGTAAGATAATCCTCAATAATGGCTCCAAAGAAGATTAAGCGCAATTAATAGATAATCCTCAATCGTGGCTCAAAAGAAAAATAAGAGCAATTAATAGTAGTGAGGTAATAACAAGCAAGCGGCCAACAAATGAATTGAAAAAGGAAATAATTTCAAAGTATGAAGGTGGCATGCGTCTGTCGGATATGTGATGTATTACCGAAGAGTTTTACAAAAAGGCAGAAGGAACAGACACTGGACAGGTTTTTTTCCTTTAACCTCAAAGCTACAGAAAAAGGAAGTCACCCCCGATTTTACAATGTCACGTGTACTCATGGAGGGGGAATCCAAGCAGTAATTCCACCCCTTCCTCCCCACACCTCCATCCACCCACGCCGTCAAAACGGCAAGTTTTCTGATGTTTAAATGCTTTCTTTAATGTTTTTATGTTTATTTAACTCCATTTATATTGCATTATAACTGTTCTCATTAAAACAAATACCTATATAGCCTGTAACTTTCAAATATTAGTGAGTCAACAGGGAGTGGGAACCAATTAAATCTATTTCCTTTATTTCTTATGGAAAAAATTGTTTCGGATAACGAACATTTCGGATAACGAACAGCTCTCCAGAACGGATTAAGTTCGTTAACCGAGGTTCCACTGTATATTATTTTTCTTAACATTTTTAACTTTGTCGAACGCAGACATAAAAATTCTCACATTGACTAGCCCAAACCATTGACGCATCCACCAACCGCTTTTTCAACAATAAATAGACAGCTGAAGCTTTTAACTCAAACTGCCCCACCAAATGAGGAGACAAATGTTAGTAAAGTGCTGTAACTTCATTACTGATTATTACTTGTGTTTACAAATATTCATAACACCACCACACGCAGCCACCACACAAACAGACAAAACGCGCAAACATACAAACATAGATTTTCACATTTTTACTACTCAGCTTTTTGTAATAATTAAAAATATGTTTTTAATAATTTTATTATGTATTTCAAACATAGCTGCAGTGGAAGAACGGTTCTAAACAAACATTTAATCATTACTTTGTATCAAAAGACAAAGAATAAGAACTCTGCAAAAAAACAAAAAAAAATAAAAATCCGAATAAAAAAAACGTGTCTGGCAAAATTACTGTAAAAATTATAAAATGATCCATAATAACTTTAAATTATTGGACACATCGCAGAGCAGGTTTTATTAAATGGATTGCTATTCTATTGGTTATATTGTTTCTTAATCGCGTCTGCATATTCCCCGTTGCAAAATAACCAATGTGGTAGCAGACACATTTGCTTACTTTTACCTTTTGTCGTAAGAAATATAAATGTCGGACTAAAGCAGAGATTACCGATTTGTTAAAACTTTCTCAACTGTTTTGACTGACATACTTTGTTTCACTGTAAAGTTTATTCTGTAGATAAGAATTGTTGTTTAGCAGACAAGTGCACTTATTTTCTACCTTTCTCTTGTGTCAGGCACATTAGGAATACTTCAACTATTAAAAAAGCAGTATTTTCAGGCATCAGAATCAAAATGTATTGTAAAACTGGTACTAATAACGAGCTGTGGCAGATAATAACCTCTAGAGCCGTTTTTGTAATAGAGGGAAATTTAATTCACCTTAGTCATATGTCCTTGTGTAGATTAACAAAATTTCCTCACGTATTTCTTTATTGATAAGTTTTAATCCTTATTACTCCCAGAAAGTGCTTTCCTGTCTCTCCTATTGATCTTAATCTTTTATTCATTATTTTTTTTCTATTTCTTTCCTAGCACTGACGAACCAAACGAAAATGGAAACTGATTTTAACTAGTTTAAATCAAACGGAAATATCACAGAGCACGTTTTACTTACTGATTGGATTATATGATATGAATAATATTGTTACTGAATTGCGTGTAAATATTTATGTATGCGTGATAACTATTTTGGTACACATAAATGCTCATCTTCACCTTTTATTCGTATTAAACGTGTACATTGCTTTATCCAGTTTCCTTGCCTTTTAGAATGATGTTATAGTTAAGAGTTTCTAATAGAATGCAACTTTATTCAGCCTCGAGGAAAAAACTAGAAATATTACGAATAGGCATTTGAGCAAACATTTTAGGGAGGCATCTCCATAAATACACATACATGAAAGAAAATCAAAACTGTAGATTATCAAGTTTCATTCATATTTATCAAGTTGAGACAATGACAGGATTGTAGAGGTAGCTTCACAGTTGGCACAATACCTGCAGCGATTCCAACAGTAACAGTCTCTGCACCAGGTGGTTGATGAAGAGGCTCATTGGGTTATCTTTTGAGGCTGTTATTGTCTTGAAAAAAAGATTTAATTACGTTTCCATGAAAGTTACCAAGGCACCAACAAAAAGTGTGTAGCTGGCGAAAGGTGTGAGGTCGCTGACAGGTAAGACAGGTGAGATAAAGTCACAGTCCTCATCACCTATCCGCTTGTCATTAGAGATACTGCTGGTATCTAACCTGTGGAGAAGAGTGACAGATGTTTATTAATGCCAGCATCGGACTTTCCTGTCGTGGCCTTCATTAGTGACTAGAAAAGGTAGAGTGGGTCCCAAAAAAAAACTAATACTCCTGTTATTTGTGAAGCCAAAGGAACATGAGACAGGATACAGAAGCCGTAAGTCAACGAAAGTGTAGATGGCAAGAAACAACGCAGAAAAAACCTGGAAAAAATTCTAGAAGTGGTCAACAAATTATTCAACTATTATATGAAGGCAGCTTTTTAATATTATTTCTTTTCTCCTTATACTTAAATACAAATACAGTGGAACGTCGGTTAACAAACTTAATCCGTTCTGGAAAGTTGTTCGCTATCCGAAACTATTTTTTCCATAAGAAATAAAGGAAATAGATTTAATTGGTTCCCACTCCCTGTTGACTCGCTAATATTTGAAAGTTACAGGCTATATAGGTATTTGTTTTAGTGAGAACAGTTATAATACAGTATAAATGGAGTTAACTAAACATAAAAACATTAACGAAAGCATCTAAACATCAGAAAACTTGCCGTTTTCACGGCGTGGGTGGAAGCAGGTGTGGGGAGGAAGGGGTGGAATTACTGCTTTAATTCTCCCTCCATGAGCACACGTGACATTATAAAATCGGGGGTAACTTCCTTTTTCTGTAGCTTTGAGGTTAAAGGTAAAATCTCGTCCAGTGTCTGTTCCTTCTGCCTTTTTGTAAAACTCTTCGGTAATACGACATCACATATCCGACAGACGCATGCCACCTTCATACTTTGAAATCATTTCCTTTTTCATTTCATTTGTTTGCCGCTTCCTTGTCATTACCTCACTACTATTAATTGCTCTTATTTTTCTTTTGAGCCACGATTGAGGATTATCTTATTTAAATAAAGCACAAAAATCACTAAATAAGAAGGATGCGCACAGATAAGGAAAAACCGATCGTAACTGTGTCTCGAGCACTGTAACGATTTGCGATTCAGGCGAATCTAGTTAGATTCATTTTTATTTTTAATTCTCCTTGATGTCAGGGGAGGGAAGTCGCGCGGAGGCCGCGTCAGTTCTAATTCTTTTTACGTCATGGATGGAATGACGTAAATGAGCTTAGCACAGTCTAACTAGGGCGACGGTAGGCAATGGAGAGCCATGTAGTACTCGTGATTGGTTGACACAGTCTCCAAGAAAGACTGTTTGGAGGTCGTCCTAGTTACCTGGTCGCTAAGGGGGCCTGATTGGTCAGGAAGATGAAAAGAACGAGTTAACTTAGGAGATCTAACGTTTCTCGGGACAGTCGGGACCAAGCAGTTGGAGAGTACAGGGCTCCGTGGAGAGTGGTCAGTGTGTGGTTAACTGCCTGCAACGGATATCCAACTTACTTCAATGGAAGATTACCATTTGTATTCCAAGTCGTGGTGTAGTAATAAATCCCACTGGAATACATCAGCTTCGCCGAGACAAGTGGTGTGGTTTTAATGTGGTTTTTAGATTCACGAACTTCGTGAAACAATTCGTCGGACATAACCTGCTGGTCCAGTCAGACATCTCGCCAGCCCGTCTGAGGAACGTTAGGAGGAGGTTGACGCTAGGGGAGTAGCGTTCTTTTATTTTGTTCCATCCTCATCTCATCGTTAATTAATTTCATAAACATTAAATGTGTTAATCGTTGGCCGGACCTTTTTGTTGAAAAAGGTGAAAGAGTGCGGTTAGCGTGGTTTACATGAAGATGTTTACACGCGCTCGCAGACACATTCTACACACTCTTTCGTAAAAACGTTACAAGCACGAATGATGACACGCTGGTCGGTCACGTGTGGTTCACGTGGCTGTTCGTTATCCGAAGTATTCGCTATCCGAGGCGTTTGCTAACCGAGGTTCCACTGTACCTCTTTTGTGTGCATACATGCTTTGCGTGTCTGAGTGGCTGTATATGTGTCTATATGTTTACGTATCCGCTCTATGACAATTATTAATAGTTTTTCTTTAGAAGTAAACAATACTTGCTGCTTGGGAGCTAATTAAACTAAAAAATGCTGACAGTAAACTTAAAAAAAAATTCTGCATCTTTCTTATTTTTTCTTTCTTCTTTTCAGGGATTTTGTTTTATTTGATTAATTTCTTTGTATTTAATTTCCGACGACAACATTTTATTTGCTTTACTCTTTGCTTTGGTTATTTAAGATGTAAGATATTTATGTTCATGTTTTCATCATAATTATTGATCTTTATTGACTTTATGTATTAGCCCTAGTAATTTCAATTCTGATTTCCTCTTAAGTATATTAATTTTATTTCTTTCTTGCATTGTCTTCAAAATGGGGAACAAAGGAAGGGCGTACAGCACATTTCTGCGACTAACTCACAGAAATATTTACTGAACTCTTTTCCATGTGTAACTGTGACTCCAAGAAAGAAGGCGCCGTGAGTAAAGTTTTGTAAAGTCATTACTGATATTTTTACTTCTTTTTACAAATATTCCTTCACTAACACCACCACACGCAGCTACCACACACACATAGACGTCACACACAAACATACAAACATATACTTCCACATTTCAAATACTCAGCGTTTAGTAATAATCTAAAGATTTTATTAAATAATTGTTTACGTGTTTTGAACATAACTTCAGTGGAAGAATGGTTCTAATCAAAAATGTAATCGTTACTATTTTTTAAAGGACTAAAAATTGGAATTATGCAAAAGAATCCGTGTCAGGCAAAATAACTGTAAAAATTAGAAAATGATCTATTATAAAATTAATTTATTAGAGAGATCTGATGCAGAGCAGGTGTTACTAAATGTGTTGCTTTTTTATTTGTTACATTGTATCTCAATCTCGTCTGCATGTTAAATAGTTTTTCTTTAGAAGTAAACAATACTTGCTGCTTGCGAGCTAATTAAACTGAAAAAAACTGACAGTAGACTTTATTATAATTTTTCATTATCTTTCTTCTCTTTTCTTTCTTTTTTGGGGAGCGTTATTTTTATTAGTTTCTTTGTACTTAATTTTTTCAGACGACAGAATTCTATTCGCTTCGCTCTTTGCCTCCGTTGTTTTCCTAAATAAAATATCCTTTAAATTGCCTAACCAATTTTCCTGATGTGGGACATTGTTGCATGTTTATCATACATGGCACAGTGAGAAAGACGTTGTGCATGCATTCGAATAAAAAATATATATTGTATATCTACGGTATTGTCGGTAATTTGTTTTCGTATTATTTCATATCAGATGTTTTCTAATCATTTTGTCATCAGAGGACAATTATCCCATCCCCAACTTTTGACCAAAGGCAGGAGGACCTCATTATAATCTACAGAAAATCCACCTTCTAGAACTTTTATCATTAAAACAAGCACGTCATCTGTCCTCCAGACTAACAAAGATCTTTGAGGAGTTTGCCAACTTTATTGTTGTGTGTTTCTATCCATTTCATCGATGATGATGACTAGAATGGTGATGGGACTGGAATGATTTATATTTTTGAACGTAACAAGTGACTATAACATAAGAGTGTTTACAATACAGAGACAGAAAAGAGGAAGAGAGAGAGAGAGAGAGACGTCCTTCTCTTTGCAAATAATTTTTAATACTTAAGGACCTTTTTTTGATACCATTGTATTACGGTAAATACAATCAGCTTTGTTTTTGCTTTCTTTGTAAGGTCCCAACAAATTGCAACAATCCGTATGATGTAAATGCGCAGCTTTTTTGTGATGTTTTAATCAGATACTGGTAAAGCTGAATGTTAAAGGTGTGTTCAGTGCCTGAACTTACATACCTTAATTGGTGTTTCGAAAAACCCATTTGTAGGTTGACACAGGCTGCTGGTTTTTAGTACTCACCAAGCTCTCACCTTTGGCCCACATATATGTCCATTATCAAGCCAGCATGGTGTAAATGCGCAACATTTTGTGATGTTTTAATAAGATATTGGTACAGTTCAGTGTTAAATGTATGTTCAGTGCCTGAACTTACATACCTTGGTGTTTCAAAAAACCCATTAGTAGGTTATCAAGCCAGCATCTAGTCACCTCTTCGTGTGTGCATTTATCAATTTGTACTGAACATTACTTCATGTAATTATTACTTAAATTATCATCTAGTGACAAGGATGGTTCTTAAGATGATTGGATTATATTATATGAATAATACTGTTACTGTCTCGGCAACATCTGGATGATGTCCAGGAATAAATTCTTTTGGAAACAACACACAAGTTCCAAAGCGCAATCTCCGCACACTGCGTCCGCCTCTAGTCACTTCTCTCAGCCGTCTGCCGTCTTCCAAAATCTTTTCTCCATAGGTACAATCTAAAATTGCGTCATAATATGACGTCAGGTTTCGACGCCAAACCACGAGGCAGCAAACACACACACTGGTAAGGGCAATAATCCCTGCCTACCTATTCCTAACATTGTGCACATTCAGAAATGGATATATATATTTAACATTTTTTATATTAAATATGTTTATCATAAAAATAAAATTGTTGTATAAAAATAACTCCTACTAGGATTTTCTTAGACTCACCAGTCTTCTGTGCTTGTAAGCTATGCATATTAACCATCTAAAAACAACTGCAAGGTCATGATTATTGCATGCATAATTTTTTTATAAACGCTAAAGGCAATAAAAGAAGCATGTACACGCACAGCTGCTATAACATTTTATCGCTAAATAGCAAAAAAGTTGGTCACAATATGGAGAGCTGAGAAATCAGATGTTACTTATATTTCTGTAAATATTTCTGAATATACCTACATTTTTGTAAATTGAAACTGTAACATTAAGAAAAAATATGATAAAATCTTTACCATGACTAGAAACAGTGACAGAAAAGTCACATTAAACACAGACAATACAGATAAGAGAATTTGAACAGACAGCTTGGAAATAGTAAATAAATGAACTACTTTAACACCATAGTTAATTCTGTAATGTTTATTGCTTTAAATCATATGTATGTCATGGAATATGAGCATTACTTTGTCTTTAAAGTGTCAAATGGCCCATGTATTTCAACAGTGCTTTAGAAAATAGACATGCTAATACTAGTCTGCATACCACTCTCTGTTTATGTGGTTCCATATATGCTAAATCTATTAAGCGCCTTGCTTGAACTGCTGTAGTAACAGGATTTTATAAATCTCATGTATATACTGCTGCTTTGGCATACTATAGCCTTAACTATTTGCTAGAATTATGAAGCTCTTTATTTATGCTGTTGTAATTTATGGTTTTTTAAAATATCATGCATATACTGCTGTTATGGCATACTATAATCACAATTTTTAAAACTCTTATGAAAGGGATGTAGTTATAAACAGAATTGTGTATGTGTGTGCTGCTTATGTGCTAGCATTTACATCTAAGTTTAGTATTATATTTAGATTTTTATAATTATACCCACATATTATCCCTGTAGCTGTTTTAAAATTTTTAACCAGTGTTTAATACATATTTTCTTGAAGTGGCATTTTAAGTCATTATGACAACAACAAATAAACAGTCTTTTAAAGATGTCTATATTTTCGAAGTATCAAAATATTCACATGTGTGTTTGTGTGTGTTTTAGTTCATTATAAACATAAATGTATAGATGTGTGCTTATATGCTAACATTCAAAATATTCACATCAATACATCTGTGTTGGTGTTTTGTGTGTGTTTTTTTCTCCAATAGTAAACCTGTCGATAATTTGAAAGTTTTTTTAAAAGAAATTATTATCTGTAGCCAGCATAGTTTTGGACTGAAAAACAGCTTTTACTTATACCGACCCTTCTTCCTCAGTGACATGAAAGTCATATTTAAATTTATATTGAAATCTTCTTTCATGTTTTACTGCACATTTTCAGTCTCTTGCATTGCTGGTATGGTTGAAAGGTTTAAACTCACAGTCCTTAACTTTGAAACGATGCCTTCCGATGATTAGAAGTTTGGTTCAGTAGTCTCCAAACTGTTAGCATGCAGCAAACAAACATTATTGGGTTCAGCAATTACAGTTGAATGGCTTACTATGATCGCTGTACACAGTAAGAAGTCAAAATATTTAAATTAGGAAATTCCAATGTTAATGTGTTTTCTGGTTGATACAAAAAGAGAAATAATTTTCAGATGGTGTACTTACATAATAAGAGTTTGATGTCCGGACAACAACCATATGTTATCATATTGACTCCTGCCGCTGTTCAGCCGGCAGCCACATTTAATCTTCATTCATTTGACTGTCATTCTGCTCAAAATAAATGTCTACACCAAGCCCTAGCCTTAACATAATTCATGAAAATAAATATTACAAAAACTGTTATTCTTTTATTAAAAGACAGTTACATATATACACACACTAAACAGGCAACTCTTTAAATAAGTCAAAGACTATCTTATTTAAAATTTTTATTTTAAATCCAAAAGCTTAAAATCATGCATGCGTGCTTAATTTTCAGTTCTGATTTATTTTATTTATAATGGTAGATGATTATATAGCAACAGACAATGCATAATGCATCTTTCAATATAATTAAGCTGTAGGGTCTGATGATAATATTTACACAGTAAAATTGTATGTGCATCCTTTACCGTGTACAGAATACTTACACTTTAAAAGTCTGTGAAATAGAATGATGTGTTTAAACATGGGCAGCATAAAGGTATATATATATATACAAACCTCAGGTAAAAAAAATAAGAACTATAATGATAATATCTTCAAGGGCGGTAACGTTTCAGAATGTGCATTATTGACTAGGGAAATAGGAATCATTTTAGCAAAAATATAAATGGTCATCCATTAATTTTTTTTGCTTCAAAAAACATTATTAATTTCCCTAAAAGAATTGTCGGTAATTATTTTTTGCACATACTGTATTTACCAATCGAACTGTAATGAGCATAAAAGATAAAAACATGATGACTATATTATTATTTTTGTTATTACTTTATAATAAATTAAAGCAGTGTTCACCACAAGTCTTTTATACAAAAGTACAAATTTTGATAGTCTTTGCGTCTATTTATTTGTAATGTTTACAACATGTGAGTCACCATTCAACTGTGGGCCAAAAAAAGCTGTTTATCTCTAAGGCCAAGGACAAAACTGTTTCCCAGAAGTCTCAGCACTCTAGGCTGCTGGGACAAAAGATGCGCATTGCAGTGCACCTGCATGTTATTTGCAGTGAGCTGGAATTCCCGATTACTCACTGGCAAGACTAAGCTACTGTGAGTAGACCCTGATATGAATCTATTTATAGTATGAGCTCAAACATTAGCTGGAATTTCCAATTACTCACTAGCAGGAGTAAGGTACAATGAGTAGACAATGACAGGAATCTATTTATAGAATGAGCTCAAACATCACTGCAGCTGTAGCAAACACAGAAACACTCTTATGTTCTTTGTAGCATTAGTTTGCAAGTAGATAAGACTCAGGTTAAGTAGATATGTACATAAGAGGTATGTAGATATGAAAATTCAGTGTTGTGCCTTTTTCACATCCTCACTAGCTTTGAGACAAACAGCTGAAGTTAAACAAATAATTTTCATCCCTTTTCTTTTGCATCAGAAAGACTCATAACCTATAGGTCTCTCCATAATCCTTCATGTATAGGTCTCCCCAAAACAACCCTCCTCTAAAAGAACTGACAAAATATTATCTTACTGATCACAATAAAATTGAAAAAAATAACTCTAAAACAAAACATGGCTAATTGCTAAAAGTATATTCATTAATTCCCACAATTAGTAAAAAGTTTAAAGTTTATCTTGATTGCACAATAATAGAAGGATGATATAAAGTTTATTATGGCTCTATGGTCCTCGAGGAGTAAAAAAGGAATAAACTATAACTAAACTAATGTAAAGTTTATATAAAAGTAATATTATAAAGTATGGGTATAAAATATTATATAAAAGTAAACATATTTATTTGCTGATCTGGATCAGAAAAATTTAGAGAAGGTTTTCTGACATGTCTTCTGAGGGCCAACATTTAGAGCTCTTATAAGGAAAAAGAAAAGTTCTAAATAAGTTTACAAAATTACATATCATTTTAAAACTTGATAGTTTCATATGATTATTAGTGTTTCACAACATGTTGCAACAAAAATTAAACAAAAGCAAACAAGTATCACTTAATTGTAATGCTGTAATACACCAAAAAAGTGTATATGTAATTTATATACAAGAGGAAATCTTAATTAAAGACTCATATCTGTCCTTTCGCAAGAATACTTCTTAGTTGCAAGCTCTCTTTCCTGGAAAGTATTACTGAAAAACTGAAAGTAGGAGTTATGTAAATGTGTGTATGATTATACACCCTGTTGGAGATAGTAAAAAGATGTGTTCACATGCTGGAATCACGTGGGTGACAAGGGGGAATCGGCATATAAACATATAAACACATCACAGGGCATATAAATCAATGTGAAACAATGTAATAAGTCAGCTGATATAGTGTAAGAAACTATCAAAGTATGATGTACAATGATGTCAATGGCTATGACAGTACTCCCACAATGTTTCGGCCTTTACACAGCCACAAACAGATAGGTTTTGTCTACAAGTTTATGATATGAGTGTTAGTGTGTGTGTGTGTGTGCCTGCAATAAGTAGCTTTTAGAGAGAACCTGATGCAGTGTAAAAAATTCTGCTGCTGCTGATGGTGATGATGATGATAATGCGGATAAGAATGTATATGATTATATCTTATATCTATATATTTACAATGTTTTACAATTTACAATTTTACTTTATAAGATTTATAATATGAATGGTAAAAGTTTTCTGACAGAAAATATTTGTCACACCAGAGAAACCGAGTAATATTGTTTTACCAATTTGTCTGGTGGAAACGTAACTGAGCAAAATAGAAGAATGGACAAGATAAAAATAACACTTTTGAAAAATTTCTAGTCAGTGAGCAAAATTTTAAGGCAGGAAAACAGTTAAAAAGTCGTGGAAATAAAGGCAAGTGAGATTAAGTGTTAAGAAAAGGAAATGACGATAACCACAGCAATGTCACGTCAGTGCTCCTAGAGGAGATCAACAGTGCGTGGTGTACAAAGACATCACGTGACCAAGCAGACAATGTCATGGTGGTCATCGCTCGTCTATGGTTCCAAGTAACAGACCATATGTGTGTGTCCATATATACATATCTAGATGTGTGTATATTTTTAACTAATTATCTCCCCAACCCCTCATTAAGAACCACATTCCTCTTTATCTTCCCAGTATTTGTGTTGTAAAAATGATCTCAGCATTCTGCATACATCTATATGTCTATTAATATAGAGAGTCTTACATTAAATTATTACATTATTTATGTATTTATATTAAAACGAAATAAACATAGCAAATATATATGTACACGCGAGTAAACAGTATAATCTAAGCTACACATCTTTAATTCTAAATATGTGTAGATGTTTTGTCAGTTTTAAAATAAAACAACTATTAACAGGAAGACGACTAAACTGAGAGGTCAACACAAGGACCATACAAACATTAGGTCATCTGATTGTTCGCTGTGGAAAGACTAGACTTTGTACTATGGCAAGGGATGACACACAGTTCTTAGATCATGCATGCTATATGTTCATCTCACATGGTTTCTAATTTAATTTACAAGATGTCAGCATGATTCGTGCTCATCCTCTTCCGATTCCACTTTTCGGGTCCTATTTCGCGTTAAGACAGTTCACGGATGACAGTTCGACGAAGGGACCTGATATATCCTGATACATCCTGCATATCTATGTTCGTTTAATTATGTAGACACGTATGTGTGTACATGAGTGATATTCTTACTTAGACACGCAGCGTTTGAACAAGAATTTGCATTATTCAGTCAGGAAATACTAGAAAATTTCCTGTGATCTTTGCCATCCTCATTCTTCCATCCTGTTTTCGAAAGACTTACAACTACAGTTATTTATACTTCACAGACTTATAACCCTGTTTTATCATGAAAGATAAAAACTGCTAAAGGAGAGACATTGTCTGTCTTTTTACTTGACACAGTGGACCACCAAAACTGCACTCTGAGACTGCAGGGTCCTATATCATTCACTTTGTCTCTTGTTTTAAAACTAACAATGCCAAAATTAATTGTTTATGAAATATTTATAAAGCCCGTTTTTGTCAGTTATCTGGTCTGGTTATTGGGTATATCTATGAGTCATCGCTCCAGTCTGTCTTTTTTCTGTTGGTTTATTTTTTGTGATTTCGTGGAGGGACGATAGCAGTCATTGCGATGGTGGCATACTCTGTCTTCGCCTCCTGCTGGACGACGGGCTTGGGTGAACTCACGGCTGTGAAAACTAAGTCTCCATATATTAGTCCATTAGCATCTCTTTGACTGGAAGCCTTCTCCTGTTAAATGAATAACAATGATGTGAAATAGTTAAAACAATTCTGCTAATATTCTTTATTGTGAGAAAGCAAAATTCCTTTCACATCCATTTTCTCTCCATACATATTGATAGGCTTGCGAGTTAGGGGACTAGTGAATAAAGAAAATATTTAGCAATATCTTGACTAAGGCAAGCTAAGCGCACAAAAAGGTAATTATTGTCCTAACTACTTAAACAGTGATTTAGCTTTTGCTTCTTCTAAAAAAATTGTAGAAGACTCAAGTCCATATGCTGATATTCTCGGGTAAGCTAAAAGCATTGAAGCCTTTAACTAACCACAGACAGATTTTCTCAGTAATTTTCCTTCCAGAGTTTTCCTGTCAAGCAATGGAAGACGAGGAAGTAAGAAGCTTACCATAGACTCTGTGGTTTCGGTTGTGTTATCAGTTTCATAAACAGGAGTCGTGCTGTCTGTAAAAGATTGGACAAACGTTTTTATTACTACTTAATTACAAATATTACGAAAGTCACCAAAACTAAAAATCACTCGTTCTCACTTAAACATGAATGAGCTTAGGAATCTTTCTGGAAGATAATAGTGTGTGTGTATGTGTGTGACAATCTAAACTGTTTGAGAAACAAATGCAATTTTCAACCGTATTGCCCATTAATCTCCGACTAAGTATTAATTAGCGAGTGTTATCGCACGGAAACACAGGCTTTCCTAGAAAATGTGAGAACATGAGGCGTTTGATTTGTCTAAATGCCAAGTACTATTCACAGATCAGTGATAAGGGAATTAGGAAAGTCATTCCTTCGCAATCCGTTATCTTTCTCTCCATCTCTTTCACACACATTGTGTGCATATGCACGCCATCCAACCGGTCTGTCCTCTTGCCTAGACTACACAATATTTCTTTGTCTAGTTTATTTTTATATCTAAACATACCTACCATTCTTATGTTCCTTAGCACATCCCTACTTTGTTCCTACTTCGTTCCCTTATGTTCCTTACCTATCATGTTTGTATGTTCGAAGTTTGTTCCTACATTACATTGTCCATCCCTTTCTCATTGTTCCCGTCCTTTCATAAAAAATCGTACATTCATCCATTCTCAGCTACTTAGCTCCACTGCCACTTTCTACTCTGTTGTAGTTAATTTTAACATCCTCTCATATTTCTAGGGTCATTAACATTATCTAATGTGTATTGATTTATATTAACATTTGATCGCTCGATTCTTCTCCTCCTTGCGAACAGCACTTACAGAAGCATAAATGTCTCCTTTTACTCCCTCAGCACCTCCTGACAACGAAAACACGTTTATTCGTTTTTGTAAAGTTTTGTCTTCCTCTTTTTGATTCAATCTTATACATGTTGTATTGGGTAAGATCAGATAGCTATTTTTTTCCAGAGACATAACTATGTGCATCTGCCCCCGATGAACCTCAATTACCTTGTCCTTTAAAAAAAAACTAGAAAGCTGATGTAGTACAGATGAAGAAACTAAAAGAAAGTGCTACTGGATTCAGTACATTTAGTGTATCTCTTTATCTTTCTTCTTGTTTTTGTTTTTTGTAGCCATCTCTTTGTGTTCATGCTATTTGCCGCTTGCCCTGCATCTTCTTTTATCTTTCTTACTTGCCTTACTTATTCAAGACAGCACCAGAGTACACATTCACCAGCAAGTACACATTCACCAGCACAACCAAAAATTCGAGACGTTAATCAGATTTCCCTGTGATAGCTCTTGAAAACATGGGCCATCGCATTCGAAGTGTTAACCTTTTTTCAGAAATGGGAGGACAAAGAAAGAGAGAGAAATAAAAAAGAAAGAGAAACATACCAGAGATGGACAAGAAATAGTATAAAAGGAAGAAAGCTGAAGAGAAAAGATTTTTACTTTGTTCTGTTTATAAAGTTTTTGTAATTTATTTTTTAAATATTACCTTTCTTCTGTTTTTTCTTGTTCTTGCAAACATCAGCGGATGTCAAGTAAGTCTGGCCATACGTTTCATGATCATAAGCTGATGAAAGATAAAACACACACACACACACGTTATAAGTAAGGGGATTTATTTGTTCTTTTCACAACAATAAACTGTATGATGTATGTAGCTACAACCAATTTTCTTTATATGGAGGTGATACTAGACTTGAAACCATTGTCTCAACAGTCAGCTATGAAAGGTCTTATGAAGCAATAATTCAAGAAAATGTTATGCGAGTGAAAAGAAAATAAAGCCAAAGAGAGAAGTATGAGAGCTCACGAGAGTCTGACTGAGCGGAGCTGATGTCGTCACGTGTCCGCACGTGTTCAGCGCGTGGAGGGCGGGCTGGAGCCCTGGATGCTGTCAGTGGAAGGGAAAGGTCTCTGTTGGGAGGACGGAAGGTGTGGCTGACATCGTGTCTGATATTAGCTCCTCCAGTGGTCCCATACATGTCGTTCACGATCATCGCTTTGACAAAGAAAACAACTTTAAACAACATTACTGACTGCATTTTTATTTCCATTAGATTGTCATCAAATTCTTTTTTCTTCCAAATCTCTGAAAAAATAATCAATCAACCACCCCTTCATCCATCCATCCATCCTTCCGAAGTAACCTCTGTTTACTTAGACTGCATTGTTTATTTGATTTTAAATTCTTACTTGCTCCTTCTGTGGTGTCGTTTGACTGTCTTCTTTCATCTGTAGGCCTATGAGTATATTTAAAGTAAGAGTTATTTGTTCAGTCAAAGTATTATTTATTCCTGATCAGTAAGAAATAGTCTGTCGTATAGGTTGCTTGCTTGTCTATCCTATCTTGCCCGGAAAATTATTTTACCACAAGGACTATTCATTTATTATAAAAATAAGATGCTACAGGAAATCTGTGTTTAATATCTGGGCAGCTGATTTGCAAATTTAATTATTGTAGTTTTAAGTGTGAAACACATCTGTTCTTAATTACTTCAGAGTTAAAAACCAGAGAAATAATAAAACAATATCTCGATAGATTTCACATTATCATTCTTAACCTGTTAATGAAAGTAAACACGAATGACAGCAAATAGTTTAGAAAAGCTTTATCTACTAAAAATACAATAGAAAATAAAAAGAAAAGTGAACAGGTGAATGAAGGAGGCTCAACTCAAAAAGACAAGTCTGCAAACCGAAGGGGGATAAAAAAAAGGCAACCAGCCAGCTTAGAAGAAAAACTGGCAGTAAAAAGACATTTTAAATCTATTACAAACAAATAGATTATATAAGGATAGGGACAACTACTATAAATGGTTACCCATTAAGCAAAATTAACGATGCTAAAACCTTTGAAGTCCACAACATGGGATTTCCATTTAAGGTAGCTCTGATGGCGCATTGAGAAAACTACTTGGCTGACAAAGTTCCAGAATGTTCAGAGACAGGAATGAGGAACAGTTACACAGTGTAGCTGTCGTGTAGTTAAACTTAACATCCAGTGTAGCTCTGTGAAAACTATGAAATATGGCCAAGCTTCTGCTTGGGTTCTAAAAATTAGAACACAATGAAATTTCATTGAGATCAATCCCTTAACGGGACCTGCTCATTGGGGAAGGGAACAGAAGGGAATTAGTAGTTGACAAAGTTCTCTACAGTAGGTCTGCCATGGTAAACTATGTTTACCCTTTCACTTTCGCGAGCCACCTTTTCCCGCTTTCCATCTCGCCATGGACTTACACCAAAGGTTTACTAAAGGATTGTCGTATTAAGACAATGTTGAGCCGGGTCACATAATTGGGATTAGCAAGGATCAGCGCTATCGCCATTTTCCAGATATTCAATGGGTCCCATCAGGAATTAAGACTGCTTCATGCATCTTTGTTGTTAGTCTTGTATTCCGGGCGAGATAGTTCGAGCAGTTTCATTCTTTTACGACATCACGAGGTGTCCACGTCTAGCACCCGTATAGAAAGTTGGGAACTGGAAGAAATTTGTACTGCAGGTACTTGCTGGCCAAGATTAGATGCTTCACATGCATTCTTTACATTGCATGCTCTCAGATGTTTTATTTAACAACGTATGTAGGCAGCTGAAATCTCTAAATGAACATTAAAAGAACATGCAAAATACGTGTGTCGTCCATGTGCATTTGGTTTTCCTTCAACATGCAAAACTTTCGTTTTTATGCCTGAAATATGAAAAGAACAGTTAATAAAATATTGCACAATCAAGAAAGAGAATTTACAATAAAATTAACTTACCCAGCTGTTACTTCTGCACCATCAAATTTCAAGCCGCACCGAAAACATAATATCATTCAAAAAATATCTTATGGATTTATAAATAAAACTTCACTTATTATGGTCAGGAGAATTTTTAACTCCGTAGAATCAATGGTGGAAAAAATGCACGGCAAATATATAACATTTATGATGAATATTTTGATAAATCGAAACGATGATGTAAGACACGGTTTATTACTACTAAATCTGTGGCAGGAAAATGAATATTTATGCACACTCCAAATAACTCATTAGGCAGATGTGATTATCATTTAACCATGTGGAAATTATAGCCTCTACAAGTATAAATAATAGACACAATGTATAACATAAGCATACCTTTCTGGGGTTCTTTGGTCGTTATTTTAATACGAACGACGACGATGGCAATAACTGCGGAAAGCAAGACACAACCACACGAGAGGACAATTGTTGTTAGTATACCGACTGATTCGTCACTCCGGGCTGTCGTCTCAGACACTGTAAATTAATTAAGGAAAGATTCTGGAATACATAGTCTATGTGTCGGTAAGCAAAACTGAAGCCATAAGAGTTTTGATGTTAACAAAGCAATTACGGCTTGGTACTAGATGACTATTGTACAAAGGTCCATAGTAATACTGCAAGTTTTCCATAGTACCCAGAGTAGTATTTAACATTTTCTAACAAAGACGTAGACCGATCTATATGGAATAAAACTTACACAATGCAAAATGTCGCTAGATATTCATTTTATAATGAGGAGCAAGATTCTCTTAAGATTATAAGGATTTTTCAGTTTGTATACCAACACAAACACCACCTGGACTTCACCAGATGGACATACAGAATACCAGATAAATCAAATCACCATTAATCCACAGTTTAGAAAGAGTCTGCTGGATGCCATAGTAAGTACAGGTGGAGATGCAGCCACAGACCCCACTTGCATGTGGCAACCATGAAGATAAAGCTAAGGTCTTTCTATAAGTCATCAGACAGACCGCACCACAAATTCAACGTGCAGTTTCTTAGAGACCGTAGAAAGCAAGAGGAGTTCCTGCATAGTTCAAAACAGGTTTGCGACACTGGAAGGACTCCTGGGAGAAACAGTGCCAACGACTGGACAGGATTACAAGAAACGAGGAAGACTGCCAGCACACACTTTCTGATTCAGAATGAAAAAAAAGCACAAGGAATGGCTGACTTTAGGGACCTGGTGAAAGATAGAGGAAAGAAAAGAGCTGAAGCAGAAGACCAACCAATGTCAAGACCAGCATGAAAAAGAAGAGCTCAAAGCAAAGGTACTAGGAGATGAACCAAAAAGTGAAGAAAAATGCAAGAGGCGACAAGAGACATTTTTGCACACATAATGGCAGAAGAGGCAGATGAAGTAGATGGGCAAAATAACACCCACCAGCCAAGGCAGAAATTATCAAGGCCATCAACTCCTTGAATTCTTGCAAGGCAGACACAACAGCAGAGATGCTACACCTTCTGCTGCAGAAAATTTGGGAACAGGAGTAAGCATTCGAGCAGACTAGAAGCTTGGATATCAGCTAAAACTACACAATCAGGCGACCTGACACAGTGGAGCAACTTCTAGGGGCTTAGACTATTGTCCATTCCTAGCAAGGTGCTAACCAGAATCATCTTGGAGAGACTTAAGAATGCCCTAGACTACAGACTAAGGCAAGATCATGCAGGGTTTCGACAAGGTAAATCATATACAGACCATATCACTGGAAAGGAATGCCCAGAACCGGGTCTGATGGCGGGGTGTGGTTGCGACCTTATGCTCCACTGGGGATGAATAGGAACAAGAAGAAGAAAAATACCAACACAAGCATAAGCGCAACCAATAAATACTTTTTGTATTTTCTGTTGTGTTTTTGCTTTAAGGTAACAAAAATTGGTTGAAATACATACTAGAATATTCAGTGATGTTCACTGTTGTGCTGGCAGAGCCTATTTCATTGCCAAGAGTTATATTCCAGATTCCTTGGTAAATGTTTTCTTCCGGATGAAGCGTCAACACCAGATTAGGAGGCTCTCCACTCAGGTTGCATTTCACCTTCGATATGTATGTATCCTGTGATGGGGTCGGTGTCAGGGAACATTCATTGAATATTGTTGTGTGTGCTTTTACACGAAATGTTACTTTCTCGAATTCTGAGGACACAAGTGTGACAGGACAGTCAATAAACTGAGGAGCACCTGCAAACATCAGGAACAAGAGTTATATATGAAAAAAAAGACGACCGAGTTGGCTTTTAATTAAATAAAACATATATTTTATTATTGAATACAAATGGGAAAATATAAGTGTTTTAAGTAAACATAATGTTTTCTTAAAAAGATGCAAGTATATTTACATCTTTGGATAAAATAAGTCTAAATTAAACTGGTCGACTATCCATGACAATCACCCAAAACACACACAAACAATAACCTTCACCAAAACATAATCTGCCAGTTCCTTGGTTTGGGGTGTCAAGACGAGAAAAAGGTTTTAATCACACTAACACTCACGTCAAAAAACGTCTAAGAACATGACTTCTTCTCCCTTCTTCATAGTGAAACATATATATATATAGTACACAAACCTCCTAAGGAACAACATTCAAATAAAAGCATATGATTTTCCACAAATTATCCCCAGACAAAAATATATACAGAAGCAACATAGGAAAGGTCAGGTTCAAAATTATATCAAGAGATGAAAGATATTGAGTTGGAGGACGGATGTTGCTATCCATGCCCGCTGCTGATGGGCTGCTACTTCGGGCAAGGAGCTGAAGGCTCTCTCAAGCCACATGACAGAGACACGAAGTTAACTCGACAAGAAAATGTGTTTGTCCTTGTCTTATTCCCCTGTCTAGTAAAGTTAGGCGACATTTCTGACGATAGCTTCCAGGAATCAAATAATGCAGCTTCCATACATAATATAACAGACTTTAAAAGTTTTTGTATCTACCACGTAACCTAATTTATACACATAAACTACACAGCGGTCTACTTACATCTCACAAGAAAGGACACCGATCTATTTCTTTCCGATCCGTTTCCTTCACAACGAACTGTCGGCCAGTCATCTTGACACCTGACTGACAGGGAAACCTTCAGATGCTCTTCACCACCCTCAGTTTGCATTTTGTTTTTGTCTACTTTATTAGCGATTTCCTTTCCATTGATGTCTAAGAGATTGAAGACAGCAGGAGGATTTCCTCTGTTAAAAAAGCAGCAGACGTTGACTTCACCCTCATTAATAAGTTGAGTACTATTCACTTCTTGTCCGTCTACGGTCAGATTTATGACTTCGGATGGGTCTGTACATAGGTAAAAGCACAAATATACATATAAATATATCCACATTCCTTAATTAATGCATTTACTGTTTAGAAACTTCAATAATAATTTCATATGCTAAAAAGTCTGTTAACTATTTAGAATATCAACTGACTTTGATATATCTCGCCAGTACAGGTCATGCACTGACTACATGGCAACCCTACGTCTCATCATTGAGTAGTCTATCGAGTAGCAATCCTACTTTTATATAAAAAAATTTTGGATTTTCAAAGGGACGTCATCTAAAGGCTGATGATAATCTAATGATCAGCCATTACGCTTAAAGCTCATAACTATTATCCATGGGTTGTCAAGGACTCGTCCTGCCAAGTTATCCACAACGGCAAACTCACTAAACCTTTCCTAATGAAGACCGGTAAGAAAAGGTGGCACATTATCACCGACAATCTTCCTGATGATAATAGACTTGATTATAAGCAAGACGACCAAGCTAACAACATCAGTATCCAGTGGACCTTCACCGAACAGCTAGAGAACCTGAACTTTGCAGATGCCTATAGTCTCCTATATCATCGGCAACAACATGCAAAAACTAAAATGAGTAAGTTATCAGAGGAAGCGGAGAAGACTGGTTTAATGTTCAACAGAAAGAAGACCAAAGTGACGAGAATCAGCCACAAGCAGGAACTCTCAATCCAACTTCAAGGAGGGAACATCCTGGAAACAGATCGCTTCATGTATCTGGGGAGCATTGTCAACAAGGAGGGTTGAGCGGATGATGACATCAAAAGCCGCATCAACCAGACCAGACATGTTTTCAACAGCCATCGCCCCATCTGGAACTGCCAAGCATTATCCTTCAGCAGTAAGACCCGCATCGTCAACACCAATGTGAAAGCAGTCCTACTGTATTGTTCTGAAACCTGAAGAGTGACAAACACCATCAACAACAAGATCCAGACCTTTACCAACTTTACTAATCTCTTAGCCTACACCATATTCTGGGAATAAGAAAAGATCTACAACAGCAGCCTGTGGTAAAGAACCAACCAGTATGCCACTAGTCAAGACATCAAAAAGCACAAATGGGGCTGGTTAGGACACACAAACCAGCTGACACCAAGCAGGCAATGGCTGGAACCCCCAGGGGAAGAGGAGAGTTGGGAGACCAAAGCAGACTTGGAAAAGAACAGTAGTGAGCGAGGCAAAGGACATCGGAACCACCTGGGCGCAACTGAAGGGGGACTGCCCTATACCGGGTCAGCTGGCGAGGTGTTGTTGCGGACCTATGCTCCTCGAGGAGTAACATGGAATAAACGTAGCTAAACTTGATAAATCTGTTAATATCACGTCCTTTATAACTATATTGAAGCACATAATTTATTTAAAATAGTGCATACATCTACACTTAGGATTTGTAATCATTCCATAAAACCACAATATTAATAGTGTATCAGTTTAATACCTTATAAAAATCAGAGTTGTCCTAAACAGTAAAAAAAATATATTTATAATAAAATTGTTAAGTTATGAAAAACGTTTTTTTTTATTTTTATTTATTTATTTTAATTTTTGATATACCCTTTCTGAATATTTATTTAACTTTCAATCCTAATACTTCAGAGAAATATTAGAACATGTAGTTTATACCGTTCGTCAGGCATAAATAAATTCTGCTTATGTACCATTAATACTTTCTTTCTGTCAGAAACGTGAGTCGTATACCGCAGTATAATTTTCTACCTGATATAATTTATTAGCAGGACTTTGGAGGATTTGTTTTCTAATTGTTCCCTAATTTTAGGCATGAACTTGTCACAGCTATGCAGATTACCCATGAAGTCTCAGCTTGTGCTGGTTTCATTTTTCAGGGAATTTTTTATGTATGACATTTATCTTTTGTTATTTGCGTTGTTGTTGCTGTAGGAGAAGTGCATCAGCATCTAGCTTCAAGCAGTCTTAGCAACAATAATGAACAAAAATACAACGCTCGACATGTTACCTTGTTAACTCTAGTTACTTACATGTCACATCAATGGGTATCTGCAGCACTGTCTGTCTGTGTAGAGTTTTATCCTGAATGTAGAGATATATCGCAGTGATGGACCGAGTGAGCAGCTGTGAAATCTTTATCTCCCAGGTCATCATGGAGCTGGTGAAGTAGCGATGCTCTGCTACACACACTGTGTCATCTCCGACATCACCATATTTCACAGTGAAGTCCTGATACTGCTGTGGCCTTATAAACCCGCACAGAGTTGATCTGTTGTTATTTTTGCACACGTCAACATAGAGACGTGATGTGTCTGTAGATACTGAGTTTTCACTAATATTTAGAAGATAACTAATATTTAAAAAACTGCCTTCCTTTTGATATAATATTTCACTGACGTTCACCTTTCCACCTGAAAATACAGACATAATCGTGTTTACAAACATGTACAGACATATACTGACTAGTTTTTACCGATATGTATGCTTGCTTAATAGGAAAAAAAAACGAAAGAGTCTTAGACAAACTCTTATGATACACGACACTAGAAAAACGATTTAAGTTTTTCTTTTCTTGCAAATCTTTTTTTCTTTTTTTTAGCTTACCATTGTTTACATTTACATAGAACTTTTATTGTTAATAAAGTAAATGTAACATCTATAGATATATAAACTGTTATGTGTGGATGGTTAAGCGGCTCTTTTTTAGTACAAAAAGTTGTGTTACTTACTTGAATTACAAGAAGGAAACGCCTGCTTGTGTAAACTAAATAGTATTAGAAAATAGAAACAATGGAAAGCTGTCTCCATGGCGATACACATCAGGCGGCTGTGTAGACAACAGTGTCAGTGTGATGTCTACATCAAGTGTAGATGAAGGCTGAGCGCATCCTGCACTATACTTACATCTTATAAACACTCCAAGCTTTCGCTTCCCTTGTACAGCTTAATAGTATAGTCATAGCTTCTATGTTCTTTGATAAAAGACAGTGTGTCTTTGTTTCTGATAACTTCAAGCACAGCGTTTTAGTATAATGCGTTATGAATAGAGCTGAATTAATTAAATATACTCTAGCAGTAATTTTTGTTATGAGTACTTATTTTATAGTGCATTAGTTTTAGTTTGTTAAATGTCAGAATGAAAATGTTAATAGCAATGCCTGGTATAAATCTCTCCATTATTTTAATTGTTAGTTTCTGCTTGTTATCAAGTTGAAATTATATTTTGTACTTTAAATTGTTATAAATCCTTTTGTATATATATATATCCATCATCTTTAAACTAAACTATTTTTTAGTTCCTTGCAACTAGTATACAAACTGGAAATATCGACACAGTTATTGTTAAATAAAACCTTAATAGAGAGGATGTATTTTATTTTTGGCAAACTCTGTATAACTGGTCTGTCTGCTTCCTTATCTTAAACCCAGTTCAGGATCTGTGATTAACAAAAATAATTCAAAGAAATGGTTTCACAGTAAATTTTTAAAACTAGTTATTTATTTTAGTTTTCAGAGTTCCGTTAGTATTAAAACAAAGATTAAGCAATACAACGTTCATATAATATATGGGTATCGTATTTTGCAAATGTTTATATATTATCAATACATCTATCCAGACCTGAAGATGCACGTATTTTTGTCTGCCATTAGACAAGTTTCTAAACCAATTTATATTACCTATAAATTATGTGTATACTTTTGGCGAATTTAGACAATAGGTTTAATGCATGAGCACACAGGCTGTTCCCTACCTCTCATCACTCACGCTCACACAAACGCAAACACTTAAATTATTCGTTGATCGGAAATTCCCGTACCGTGAATGTGTCTATTAATAGTCTGGAGTTCTTACGGTGGAGAGACGACTTAAGCCTCATTTCCGCCCGAGCTCGCAGGCATCGAGTGGTTTTGCAAAGTATGTACAGATCGTTTATATTTGTTGGCTTGTGAACACTACTCTTATCTATTATGTTTTTAATAAACACCTTTAAACTTTCATGAATTCGTGATCTCAGAATGACATTCCTTTGTGTATATAATGTCTGCAGTCTACAATACTAATCACATATCGGATACACTGCGTTATTACAACTCGCCAGCACTGTGAACCATCCCATACTTAAAGTTCAACCTGAATGGCTTGCGAGAGAGAAAATGAGCGACAATTCTGATTATTCGGACGTTAAAGGTCTGCAGTTTTCTAACAACCGTGAAAAAAATACAGTCAGGGTCCCAATAATCCAAACTGTCACTCATTCTCTCCCCTTCTCTGGTGTTGACTGCTGGGAACCTTGTCGATGGTGTACAAACGTGACGTAGTACATTGTTAGCAGCGCTCGTTAATCGCAGGTGCGATTCGTAGCAGATAATTAATTCACGGATGTGTTTTGGAGGCTGTATTTTAGAGGTTAGTTTTTTATTGCCTATATCTATATCTGAAGAAACGCAAACCATTAAGGGTTGGTCTTTAATCTCGCTACGAGTGTTTAAATTTCGCAAGATCGTCTTTTCTCCTTCCCTCTATTGAGCAAAGTGAGTATGTGACATGACAGCAATTTTTCTACATATACAGATAAACCAGAGATAACCCTAAACTTTCCTTAAATCAGATATGTAGCATTAAAAAACCTTTGTATACACTTAAAATGATTCACAGACACGTCTGTTAAGTTTCTTTGTTTTTACATTTTACAGATATTTCAAAAATGAGTGACGAAACGTCTGTGAAATTTCTAATTCCCGAGAGTTCATGCCAGAGAGATTTTGAAGTCTGGTCTTTGTTTGCTAATGAAACAAAAGGTAATTGATTAAACCACCAAATATCTGTTTATATTTCTATTTTTGCTTCCGAATGTCTCTTCTTGGACCCTGTCAGCATTTCACTGACTCAAAGTTTAAAGATAGACATTGAGGACTTGCTTTTTTTTCTCTGAACGTTGCTTAATGTTTATATCATCCAGTGTAATCTTGTTCTTCCTGCTGCACTGTTTTTAATTTGATTTAGCAAGTGGAGTTTGCGTATAGCATGCAAAGTGTGCTGCAGTATGTTAGATTTAACATACGAACATGTGTAGACAGAGTAGTTTGTTACATAGACTTAACATGTAGACAAGCACAGAGCATTGTTACATAAATTTAACATGTGTACATACACAGAGCAGTGTGTTACATAGAATTAACATGTGTAGACACACACACACACAGAGACCAGTGTGTTAGCTGGACGTATCGTGTAGACACACAGTGAGCAGTATATTAGACTTAACATGTGCTACATTTACAGAGCAGCATAGCCGATTAACGGTCACAAAGCTGTAGTCTAGGGGAAGTAACAGAGAGTAAGCATTCTACTATAGTCTGCAGCTGTCTCCCATTTATCAGTTTTTTTTTCTTTCTACATTTCTTCTCGGTCAAAATCTAGTGAAGGAAATGAAAAAACCCAGCTTTAAAATCCAATTAGACGATCTTATGAAACTGCTATTATTCGCCTACATTACCTCTAGTTACCTGTATACTTGATAATGTGATTGAATTTGTTATTTCTATACTAAAGTGTAAAAAGCGTGGTAGTTCTTTTTTTATTACTCAGCGAAAATGTAGTTAGGGTAATTAAAACAAAAATCATTCTGGATCTTTTCATTTTCAGAGAAAATATTCAAATAGCTTTTTGTATTCTTAAGAGCTATTTATCATAAAGTAAGGAGATCCTTTTTTGCTTTGTTTTGTGTTTTTGTTTTATGTTATACAGAAAGCGTGCTCCGTTGTGACTGGGTAGACAAGTACCACTGTGACAGTGCTCTAGGATATACCTATACACTTGAAAACGGCACTGCTGTAATCACATTACCACGTGACTTGGAAAAGAAACCTGACCATTTCATCTGTGAATCTCTCTTTAGACCTAAGACTGACCCCAGCAGGTGTCTTTGCAGAATAGAAGGTGAGGATGTCAAATGTATCTTACTGTTTACAATTATTAATTAACTCTTTGTGTGATTATCGTCATTTAGTCGTGAATGTCACTAGTACAACACAATATACAGCTTTCCATATTAATGTTAGAGATACGTAGTTAAAACAATTCACTTGACAGGTTTTAAAGGCGCCACACAAAACAAATAATATAGAAAATCTTTTTTACCGTGCTTCTGGTGCATGTTTGTCTCTGCTGACATATATATATAGTTGTTTAATGCTACAGAAAAACTTTAAGCCGGCATAGACAACAAAAATTTAGGATACACATGTATAGATTAAAAAGGGAAATACTGCTAACATTTTTGCTTCTTCGTAGTTAGCATTTGGTAACACGGTAGAAGGTGAAACTAAGGCAGGTTTTCTAACCATCGCGATCCTTGTCAGCCGCTGGATCTGAGTATTTCCACCATAACAGGGTCAGGGTAGATGGTACTACAGAAATAAGGAATGGATGATGATAAGAAGGTATGAGAGGCAGGGGCAGTAAAAAGGCAAGGTGTACGCGATAAACCTCAGGTTTCAAAGGTCCAGGAGATATATTTTGAAGAATTGACAGTAAGAAAACCTGCAAAAGAGACAAATTCCCTTGTTGGTATTAGAATGTTTTGTGTATACAACCATGTGAACAGGTTACTTTTTGAAAGACTCAGTGGAACAGGTAAGACGATAGCATCTCTTTAACAAAAGCTCTGGTTAAAACTCAATACGAGTAATGGCAGGAGCACATCGCCATGTCTAGCAGGTGTTATATCGCCATTATACTTTTGGCTTCAACCAATTACAACCAACATTTGAAAAAATAAAACTTGGATGCTGACTTTGGAGATTGACATCCGTTTCTGGACAGCCTGCGAACATCACTGACTGCTATTTATAAGCAAAGTTGACTACTGCGCCATGTTAAGAGAGGATTGTGGGTTGGTGCCCTGTGAAATATGATTCCAAGACAATCCTCACAGACTGTAATTTGTTTAGGTATTTCATCCGTGGCGTCGCATCCTGGGACAAAGTCTGCGGGGGATGTTCAGGGCTCTTAGGTGTCAATTCTTTAGCCTCATATTGAGGTCACAAAACATTGTGGGGAGCCTACTGATGGTGATTTCGACAGAACTGGATTGTTACATGTTGTATGCACATTGGAGTTGAACCTTAAGATATGATTGACAAATGAATTGAAAGCATTTATTGCATTGGCTGATTCGGTGTAAGTGTGTACTTGGTGGAAGTGTTTTACATTATTTTTCCATTTTCCTTTTCTATTATATTTGTACAACATTATGTACTTGATTTTATAGTAAATAACCATTGATAAACCTAGATTATCGACTGCCCAACAATATAGAGTTGTTCTTTTAGTTGTTTTTTTAAAATAATAAAGCTAAATAGTGAAATCAGAACACTTTAACTGACTGGAGATGTCGACATTACTTAAACCATCAATTATAGTTTTTTTAAAATACAGAAACTACTACACTTCATTGTATAATCTATAATCAAATGTTTTGATTTTTCTTTTTAAAAAGTGAACTTCTTAGTTACACGTTTAGTGCACTTTTACTTTTGTGTATAATGAATTGCTAGTCTAAAATAATATCTTCGAGAAGAATAAAAAAAACGCTTAGTTTTTTGCAATTGGAAAGTCATTGAATGCTTTTTTGCTTGCTTGCTCTAAAAGTTTCTACTCGCTCTTCTTTTTTTTTTTTTTATTCAGTATTTATCAGTAGTATCTTTTATACTTTAAACTGGATTTTTGACGAACAATGTTACAAATAACAAAGGTTTAAGAGATGACTATGACCAAGTAATGGTGTCCGCCAGATTAGCAATGGGGACGAACGTGTCTAGTACTATTAATTATCAAAGAGGTCTGCACAAAGACATTGATACACCTAATTGATGATATTTCTTTTATACTAGCTTATTTTGACTGTGGTAATATTTGTCTTTATAGACCTTTTACTTCATATGATGGTAATGGCATAACTGAAAATCTTTAATATCTGTGCAGCCATTATTATCCCGGGACAGCCTGACAGTCATAGTCCTGGGCAGGCTGCTTTAATCGCGGGCCTGCTGAGCGCGGGCTTGGTCCTCTTGTTCGTGATCCTGGTCGTGGTCGGGATTTTAACCTACATACGTTGTAAGAACGTATTTTATTCTAGTTCTATAATAGCAACAATGTGATACTAGAAAAAGGGACAATTTAAACAATTTAAACAATTACCCTAATGTGTAATGCGAATTCTTCGTATTAAAAGGCTATAAAGACAACATTTTTTTCTTTTTGTATCTTGATTATCATCATTTAAGATATGTTTTTAACTATTCATTGATTATTAATTTTCATCGGAACCTGGATGCTGAACTGCGTATTGACATATTTTGTAATAAAATAATTTGTTTTAATAACTGTAAAAACAGCATTTGATTTCCTTCGATATCTTGACTATCGTCATAGTTAAGATAGTTTATTTCAACTATTAATTAATTATTAATTTTCTTCGAAATGTGGATACTGAACTGCGTATGCTCGTATTTGATACGGAAGGTAACAGTCATAATTTTAATATAAACTGAATGTTTTCAGATCGTAGACGAACCTCATCAAAGTCCAAACAGTAAGTTGATTTAACACATTCTTCCGTACATGTATAATGTATACCGCATGTTGCTAAAGGCTCAACAGACCTGAAGACAAACACACATTCATTCTAGCAGAAAGGAACACACATGTACACACTTTCACCTTTATTTATGAAATTAATTTATGATTATTTATATTAATCGCCTAAACAGCGATTTACAGATTGCAAAAGTTTCAAAGGCTTTGTCTTCATATCTTGTTTGTTGCTTTGCTATTTTATTTCTTCTCATGGAATAAGGTACGTGGTTATAATTGGAGCAGAACAGTTTACATAATACACACAAGTCATGTAAAATTTAATAGATACAGTGAAAGAATTTTCAAATCAACTAAAATAGCTACTTTTAAAGGTGAGACACAATATCTTTCTTTTTTTTTTTGTCGTTCGCCTGATTACACTTGGAGACCAGCTCTTGAGATGAAACTGGTGGTCTTCTGTAGAGTCTCCACTGGCCCATACAGCTTGTTGTACAGGGTCTCCGACTGTGGCCACGTCTCTTCCCTCAGGGTACGGAGGTTCCCACAGTCCTGTAGGATGTGTTCTGCAGTCTGGTCTGCTTCTCCACATGGGCATCTCGGGGACGGCACGAGGTGCAACTTCCTGTGTATGTGATGAAGCAGCCTGTTGTGCCCGGTCTTGAGGCGGAAGATAGCGACCTGGTCCGGTCTGGACAGCTGATGGTAACTGTCCAGTGGTTGCTGTGGCCTGTACAGAGACTTAATGATGGTTTTCATCTCTGACATGTTGACTGCATTGTCTTCTTGCTCGTCCTCTGCACCCAACTTAGCCATCCTGTCAGCTTCCTCATTCCCATCTATCCCGCAGTGTGATGGGATCACTGTAGAGCTGTTCTGAGGCACTTGATGTTTAGCAGCGCGGCTTCCAGGTCTGGCAGTTTGTTGTTGTTGACTGCCTGCAGCACAGACAGAGCATCGGTCAGGAAGACGACCTGGCTGTCATGGTCTGCTCTGCTGCTGATGATGTTTGCTGCGTGGACCAGGGCTTCTACTTCTGCTCTATAGTTTGTACAGTGGAGGCCAGTTGGTATTGCTGCTGCCTGCCACTGTCCATTTGGGAACTGGATGTACACGCCGGCCCCTCCCCTCTGGATAGCGTCTGTGGCTGACCCGTCTGTGTAGGCCCTTATCCATGATGCCTGGGGGTACCTTTCTTCTAGCATGGCTAGCGTGAGGGCTCTCTTGCTCACGTCGCTATGCTCATCCTTTGTTGTGAGGTGAGGAATTGTGGTGCAGATGGTGATGTTCCCTGTTCTGTTTTTCCAAGGAGGAGGATCGAGGGAGAGAGTCGGTACCTGGGCCTGTGCAGGAAGCTTTGTTTGATATTTTCTGTGTAGTGCCTGCGTCTCTCGCACAAAGTTGGATCTTTTCAGCCTTACCGAGGACAGTTGTTTCTGTCTGGCACTCATCAGGAGATACAATATCTCATTTCAGTAAAACAATGGCAGTCTAAAAAATATCGTATAGTCTGTATCTACAACATTTCTTTTGTGCTTTCCTTCACTTTGCTTACTTAAAAATACCATTACAATTTTTATTCCATCGTTGGTAAGCCACCTATTTTTGTAAATTAAAAAAAAAATTTAACTAGACTTTGCGTTTGACTACAGAAAGAGTAGATATGTAATGTCATGGATCCCACCATTAGAAGATGCTGACCTTTACCTATCCAAAGAATGCACTCGAATTTAGAAGAGAAGAAAACACATTTCTTTCTTTCTCACTTATCTTTACCTTTACTCACAATCCATCTGAAACAATAATTCCCTAACCTAGGAAGGTAATGCTAAGAAAAGTTGTTTGCTGCTTGTTTATACATAAGGACGAAAACTAACTGCGGTAATGTAGCAATGAGTTGTGATCTACACGGTAATTTTTGTAATTTTGTTTTGTAAAAGATAAGAAAGAATTCATCAAACCTAACTTCTAAGAATAAAATGATACTTTAGAAGCATGGTAGGAAGTAACAAATAACTGCAAAAAGAGTTAAGTTATGTAATATGTTTATGATGAGAGAGTAATGTACTAAAACTAACTACATCTCGAACTGGTCCCGTGCATAAGATAAACTTCTTTTATTGAAGATATCACAATCCCTGGAGTCATCCATTTCTCCTTCCTTGGACGTCAGCACCTACGACTTTTATGCAAGGAAAATATTTTGGTTAATATGTTAATATTTTGATACGTGTTTGTTAGAGATTAAGAGAGAGATGCATTTCTTTAGAGATGTACTTTTTTTTTTTAATTTTAGAAAGCAAATTAAGCGTAGACTTGTTGGATCTTCTAGGTGAGCACTTACAACTTTTATGAGGGGAACATGTTTCGACTATCTCATTTTAGAGGAACGATTAAAAAATATGAATGTCAACATGTTCCGTTTTTATGAAGATATTTTAGTTTTAAATTTGGTTTGATATTTGTTCATTACTGTGTTTCATTCTCCCCTCCTCTCTATACCTCACACATTCCCGCGCGCACACACACATCTTTATATTTTAATATGTGTTTGTTAGAGAGGAGGAGAGTGACGCCTCTAATTAAATTTACAACTGGTACCTCACTTAAGATATACTTCTTTTATTGCAGTGATTCTAATGTGAGGACTGGTGAGTTCGAACCTTTGAGGTGAGCACTTACAACTTTTATGAGGGAAAATACTTGGCTTCTTGCTGTTTTGTGCACTTTTAAAGATTATCTCTCATTTCCGTGGTATGATTTAAAAAAAATCCTTGTGTATTTTGTTTTGTTTTGTTTTACATATCATCAAGGCTTTCCTCATAATAGACGTTTCTGAACCACTTAAGAAATGGCCTAAAATGTAGTTGTAACTTGACTGTCTGCCTACAATACCATGCTACTGGGTTCTTGTCATGAAGGCAAAAAGAAGCATGGAGGCAGCATTGAGACTCCACAGAAAATATCTTTACTTTTATGGGTTTTTTGTGTTTGTAAAGTGTGGTAAGCTTGACCTGCACTACGATGCCGTGCTAGAAATGCTTACTGATGATGATGATGATGATGGATTGATTGATGATAATTTATGATGATGGATGATTGGGGGATTGATTGATGATGATTGATGGATGATGATGATGATGGATGGAGGATGATTGATAAATGATGATTGATAAATGATGATTGATGGATGATTGATGGATTGATGATGATTGATGATGATGATGGAATTTTTTATTGGCCTATCTTGATGATGTTCTTTAATAGTTTGTATACTTTTTTGGTGTTACCCAGTAACATTCCCTCCTTTCTCTGGTACACCACTGGTCCTCAGTCGACTTCTCCCTAGCTTCCTTGATGGGACATTTCTCATCTTTGCATTTTAAAGCTCCCATCTCTTTGGGGACATTCTTTGGTCATTTAGATTTAAGATGTTGTTTGTTATCTAAAATTATGTCTTATTTTTTCTACTCCCTATAGCACTTCATGGGTTTTTGACAGTAGCACCCGTGATATCTCTAGCTAGGATGTTGTAAGCTCTGTGCAGTACTCATTGGTTGAAAAAAACATACCTTTCTTTTAGAAGGTAGATACTGCTGTCCTCGATGACTGAGATATTGTTCTTATCTGTCTTTTATTGAGGTTATTTAGCAGACTCATGTACATTTTCTTTCTCTTGAGACGGGCTCATTCGAAATACTACTACAACTATTGAAATAACGATCTAAAGTTCCAGAGGCTTTGTATTAAAAATATGTTACAAACATTATTCAAATAAACAACAGCCGTGAGAGTAACACCTTTGGAGACATTTTGTTATTGAACTTCAACCCGGTTCAGACGAAACGCACAAACATACAAATATATACTTCCGCATTTTTAATACTCAGCTTTTTGTAATAATTAAAAAATGTTTTTAATAATTGATTAGTATTTCAAACATAACTGCAGTGGAAGAACGGTTCTAAACAAACATTCAATCGTTTTGACAAAAGACAAAGAATAAAAGCTCTGCAAAAAAAAAATAAATAAATAAATAAAAACCGTGTCTGGCAAAATTACTGTAAAAATTAGAAAATGATCCATAATAAGTTTAAATTATTGGACACATCGCAGAGCAGGTGTTACTAAATGGATTGCTATTTTATTGGTTATATTGCTTCTTAATCGCGTCTGCATATTGCCCATTTGCAAAATAACCAATGTGGTAGCAGACACATTTGCTTACTTTTACCTTTTGTCGTAAGAAATATAAATGTCGGACTAAAGCAGAGATTACCGATTTGTTAAAACTTTCTCAACTGTTTTGACTGACACACTATGTGTCATTGTAAAGTTTACTTTGTAGATAAGAATTGTTGTTTAGCAGACAAGCGGACTTATTTTCTACCTTTCTCTTGTGACAGGCACATTAGGAATACTACTGCAACTATTAAAAAATAGTATTTTCAGGCATCAGAATCAAAATGTATTGTAAACCTGGTACTAATAACCAGCTGTGGCAGATAATAACCTCTAGTTCTAGTAATAGAGGGAAATTTAATTCACCTTAGTCAGATGTCCTTGTGTAGATTAACAAAATTTCCTCACGTATTTCTTTCTTGATAAGTTTTAATCTTTATTACTCCCAGAAAGTGCTTTCCTGTCTCTCCTATTGATGCTAATCTTTTATTCATTATTTTGTTCTATTGCTTTCCTAGCACTGACGAACCAAACGAAAATGGAAACTGCTTTTAACTAGTTTAAATCAAACGGAAATATCACAGAGCACTTTTACTTACTGATAGGATTATATGATATGAATAATATTGTTTCTGAATTGCGTGTAAATATTTATGTATGCGTGATAGCTATTTTGGTACACATAAATGCTCATCTTCACCTTTTTTCGTATTAAATGTGTACATTGCTTTATCCAGTTTCCTTGCCTCTTAGAATGATGTTATAGGTAAGAGTTTCTAATAGAATGCAACTTTATTCAGACTCAAGAAAAAAAACTAGAAATATTACGAATAGGCACTTGAGCACACATCGTTAGGGAGGCATCTCCATAAAAACACATACACGAAAGAAAATCAAAGCTGTAGATTATCAAGCTTCATTCATATTTATCAAGCTGAGACAATGACAGGATTGTACAGGTAGCTGCACACCTGGCACAACACCTTCTCGATTCCAAGAGGAACAGTCTCGGCACCAGGTGGTTGATCAAGAGGCTCATTGGGATATCTTTTGGGACTGTTGTTGTCTTGAAAAAAGTTTGAATTACGTTTCCATGAAATTGACCAAGGCACCAACAAAAAGCGTGTAGCTGGTGGAAGGTGTGAGGTCGCTGACAAGTAAGACAGGTGAGATAAAGTCACAGTCCTCATCACCTTCCCACTTGACAGTAGAGATACTGGTGGTGTCTTACCTGTGGAGAAGAGTGATAGATGTTTATTAATGCCAGCATCGGACTTTCCTGTCGTGGCCTTCACCAGTGACTAGAAAAGGTAGAGTGGGTGAAAAAAAACTAATAGTCTTGTTATTTGTGAAGCCAAAGCAACATGAGACAGGATACAGAAGCCGTAAGTCAACGAAAGTGTAGATGGCAAGAAACAACGCAAAACAAACATGGAAAGAATCTAGAAGTGATCAACAAATAATTCAACTATTATATGAATGCAGCCTATAAATGTTGTTTCTTTTTTTCTTTATACTTAAATAGAGATACCTGTTTTGTGTGTATACATGCTTTGCGTGTCTGTGTGGTTGTATATGTGTCTATATGCTTACGTATACACTCTCTGACAATTTTAAATAGTTTTCCTTAGAAGTAAACAATACTTGCTGCTTGGGAGCTAATTAAACTGAAAAATGCTGAAAGTTAACTTAAAAAACATTCTCTGCATCTTTCTTATCTTTTCTTTCTTCTTTCCAATCTTTTTGTTGGAGGGATTTTGTTTTATTTGATTAATTTCTTTGTATTTTTTTCTGACGACAGCATTTTATTTGCTTCACACTTTGCTTCCGTTATTTAAGATGTAAGATATTTTATATCCATGTTTACATCAGAATTATTGATCTTTATTGACTTTATCTATTAGCCCTAGTAGTTTCAATTTTTGTTTTCACCTTTAAAATATTAATTGTCTTTCTATCTTGCACTGTCTTCAAACTGGTGAACGAAGGATGGACCTACCGCAAATTTCTGTGACTGACTCAAAGAAATTTTTAAAGCAGACGTTGACCGCTCCTTCAAGTAGAACTGTTCCACGAAGAAAGAAGGCGATGTTAGTAAGGTGCTGTAAAGTCGTTACTGATATTTTTACTTGTATTTACAAATATTCCTTCACTAACACCACCACACGCAGCTACCACACACACATAGACGTCGCGCACAAACACGCAAACATATACTTCCACATTTCAAATACTCAGTGTTTAGTAATAATTTAAAGATTTTATTAAATAATTGTTTACGTGTTTTAAACATAACTTCAGTAGAAGAATGGTTCTAATAAAAAGTGTAATCGTTACTATGTTTTAAAAGACAAAGAATAGGAATTATGCGAAAGAATCCGTGTCAGGCAAAATTACTGTAACAATTAGAAAATGATCTATTATAAAATTAATTTATTAGAGAGATTCAGAGCAGGTGTTACTAAATGTGTTGTTTTTTTATTAGTTATACTGTACCTTAATCGCGTTTGCATTTCAAATAGTTTTTCTTTAGAAAGTAAATAATACTTGCTGCTTGCTAGCTAATTAAACTGAAAAAACTGACAGTAGACTTTATTATAATTTTTTCTTAATCTGTCTTATCTTTTCTTTCATTTTTGCTATTTTTTGGGGGGAGGGAATTTTTGTTTTATTTGATTATTTTCTTTGTACTTAATTTTTTCACACGACAGCATTCTATTCTCTTCGCTCTTAGCTTCCGTTATTTTCCTAAATAAACCAATTTTCCTGATGTGGGACATTGTTGCATGTTTATCATACATGATTCAGTGAGAAATACGTTGTGCATGCATTGGAATAAAAAACAATTTTGGTATATCTACGGTATTGTCAGTAATTTTTTTCGCATTATTTCATATAAGATGTTTTCTACTCATTTTGTCACCAGGACGCAATTGCCCCTTACCGAACTTTACAACCGAAGGAGAGAATCAATTTAACTGTACAGAAAATCCACCTTCCAGAACTTTTATCATTAAAACAAGCACGTCAGCTGTCCTCCAGACTAACAAAGATCTTTGATGAGTTTTCCTGCTATATTGTGTGTTTCTATCCATTTCATCGAGTATGATGACTGGAATGGGGATGGGACTGGAATGATTTATATTTTTGAACATACCAGGTGACTATAACATAAGAGTGTTCACATTACAGAGACAGAGTGGAGGAAAAGAGAGAGACGTCCTTCTTTGCAAATAATTTTTAAAACTTAAGAATCTTTTTTGGATACCATTGTATTACAAGAAATACATTCAGCTTTGTTTTTGCTTTGTTTGTAAGGTCCCAACAAATTTCAAAAATCTGCATGGTGTAAATACGCAGCTTTTTCTGATGTTTCAAGAAGATACTGGTACAGCTGAATGACAAAATGTGTGTTCAGTGCCTGTACTAAAATACCTTTGTGTTTCAAAAAAAACCCATTAGTAGGTTGACAAAGGCTGCTGGTCTTTAGTAGACACCAAGCTCTCACCTTTGGCGCACATATATGTCCATTATCCAGCCAGCATCTAGTCACATCTTCGTGTGTGCTTTTATGAATTTGTACTGAACATCCATTCATGTAATTGTTACTTAAATTATCATGTAGGGATAAGGATGGTTCTTAAGATGTAAGCATGTCATTGTAGCAGTTAGAAAACTGTTTTCAACCCAACAGGTATAGCTTCTAAGTATATTCCTGAAGTTAAATGGGAAAGTTTTGTACACATCCAGAAATAGATGTATATATATATATCACATATTGATTTTAAATATGTTTATCTTAAAAAATGATTGTTGTATAAAAATAACTCTTACTAGGATTTTTTAGACTCACTAGTCTTCTGTGCTTGTAACCATCTAGAAACAACTACAAGGTCAAGATTATTGCATACATACTTATTTATAAATGCTATGGACAATGAAAAGATGCATGTACACTCACAGCTCCTATAACATTTTATTCCTAAATACCTACAAAGATGGTTACCACATAGAGTGCTGATGAATCAAATGTGAGCAGGCAGTCACACATTTTCAGAAAATTCCGGATAAACAGGCAATGTTAGCCTGTATAAAATATCTACATTGCTGTAAATTTAAACTACAGTATTAAGGCAAATATAATACAATGGTTACCTTAAGTAGAAATAAGGACAGAAAGTCACATTACACACTGACAATGCACAAGAGCATTTGGAAACAGTAAATTAACGAACTACTTTAAGACCAGGTTTAATTTTTTTTTAATGTTTCGAGCTTTAAAGCATGTATATGTAATGGAAATATGTGCATTACTTTCCATATAAGTTGCTAAAATGTCAAATGTTGCAGGTTTTTCAACAGCACTTTAGAAAATAGACATGCTAATATTAGTCGTCATACCACTTTCTGTGTATGTGGTTCAATATACGCCTTGCTTATAATGTTGTAGTAACAGGTTTTTTAAATCTCCTGTATATACTGCTGCTTTGGAGTACTCTAGCCATAACCTCTAAGAGCCTGATGAAAGGATGTGTATAATAAACTTAAATATATGTTTGTGTGCTGATACCCACACATTTGCCGTGTTTGTTTTGCGTATGTTAATCTGTGTTTAATGCCTGATTTCTTGTCCTAAGATTTTTTGGCCATTATGACAAAAGAAAATAAAGAAGCTTTTATTGAAGTCTGAAATTTGGTAGTATCAAAATGTTGACCATAGTATGTGTGTGTGTGGGGGTGTTTCCAGTTGGAAATACTGTTTTTAAGTAACATCATTTTACCTAATCGTCATAGTTTAATGTTTGCTAATTTTGATGGATGTCATCTTTTCAGTAGCATTTACTGTACGTGTGTTCTTTGACAGTGGACATTGAGTTTGAGCTTTCTTTTGTTAAAAAATGATTTGTGAATGTCAGCTTGTGTTAGATGGGGGTGATGTGGTGGATTATAGGAATGTGTGTGAATATATATATGTATATATTCTAAATATCTCAATACCCCTGTCATGATGTAAGAATCGAATATTATCAGAATTTTGCCGTGTGTACCCTCTCACCCTGTTTGGCGCTGGCGCTGACTGGGTTACTAGGTAGACAAGAGGAATATATGCTTACCCCGGTCTATACTTTTCTTTTTCCTTTCTATTCCAGAATAGACGTTCCCTAAAAATTAATAGATATTGCTAGGGAAAAAACACCTATATTGAATAAATATTTAGTCCCTCATGCAGCTGCCTTTGCCATGCCAGAAAAAAATTATTTTACCTTCTTTACAGCGATGGGGTTAGACCTAATCTGTTGTATAAGGAATTAAGGAGTCCTATAATCGCATCAATCACAACACTCACTTCTTATTATTTAGTTGAGGCGAAAGTTTAGTCTGCCTTAAGAGAAATATATCATATATTGCTTCTACTCAATGACAGTTCCTTGAAGTTCAATCCGTTTATAAGTTTTTTTTTAAATAATCTGTTTCTTTTCTGAATTACATTTTTTCACAAATCAAATACTAAAAAAACGGAAGTAGCACTTTTGAAAATTTGAATCATCAGCGGTTATTTAACGGTTGTATTCCTGTGTTGTACTAAAAATGCTCGCTGCCGTAAAGATAAACCACTTCATTGTTGTGTTATTGGTTTGTGGGTATTAGAGGTGGCACTCATTAAACTGTCCAGTTAGAAAACACACAAGAGACAGCTTCAGTCAGCTGTTTCTTAATCTTCTCAAACGAGGTTTCTTGAGCAGTGTCCCAACACCACTCTATGTTTTTCTTGAGCAGGTCACGTAGCGGTTTGCTGTCGTTTGCGAGGTTAGGGCCTGCAAACTTCGCAACGTGGTTAACCATTCCTAACAATCTTCTGAGATCAGAAATGTTCTCTGGCTTGGGAAAATTCTTCACAGCAGACAGTTTCTCTGGGTCGATGGCGATCCCGTCTTTCGAGATGATGTGCCCGAGAAAGGATATCTTCTCTTTGGCAAACTGGCACTTCTCATCTTTCAGAGTAATGCCCGCTTCTTGAAGCGTCGACATCACTTTCTTCAAGTGACGATCATGTTCTTGCTTGTTCTTACCGAAAATGAGCAGGTCGTCAATGTCACAAATGACATTTTCATGGTTCGCAAGAAGTTGAGACATTCGTCGTTGAAATACTTCTGGCCCTGAACTTATCCCGAAGGGTAAGCGTGTATAACAGTACCT
>SRHC01000909.1:0-16251 GCA_004794325.1 Pomacea maculata | reverse complement strand
CAATGTTAGAAGACAAATCCAGCTTTGAGGGAACAGGAACGTTTGCAGTGAAGTGTTTTCTCTGATGTGTCTCTGCCATCTTGCGAGAAATGTCACTTTGCGAACTGACGGCGCAGTATTTCAAATTGAGAAAAAACTTGCCCACCTGAGAGTTTCTGGAGAAATCACACAGCTAGCACTTTGCTGCTCACTTCTGACACCATGTGGTGTTATTTGTTTGTGGGTATTAGAGGTGGCACTCATTAAACTGTCCAGTTTAATAACACACAAGAGACAGCTTCATGTCGGCTCCCGCCCAAGTATATTTAAATCTCACCGGAACTAAACCTTTTACTGATTTGTACATTTTGGGAATAAGGCCAACTCTTGCCTTATGTCACAGTAATAACATTGAACTCACTTAGTCTGTATCAGAGCACAATATGAACTATATTGTTTGAGAAAGACTGAAATCCTCAAGGGAATTTTACTATTTGCTAATACTTATTAGATTAGCACTGAACAGTATAGTGTAACAAGTAGTTACACTCAGAAACATTGCATTAAATGTGTTCTCATGTAGTATGTCAACAATGAATTATCCAGAGGTCACACATCTTGCTGTCATGTTTACAAATATACAAACGTATATACAAACGTATATACAAACGGCAGCCTTAACTCACATGTGTGGTCCTTTGAAGATTCGCAGTAAAATTCCTGTAGTCACCATTCACACACCTTCTGAAACAAGAAAAAGGATGGATTCAGTGTATCCTGCCTTTGACCTAAGATGTCAAAACATTCTAAAAATATTTCATTAGCAATGACTAAAATTTATTTTCCAGCACATACTACTGGTGTAAATAAAGATGTGATTGCAGGTCATATGCTGGATGAAGTTTGTGCTTGTGTAATAGAGTTATTAAATTATCTCCCTTAGGACAAGAGAATGTGAATTGTGTTAACACAGGTGTGGGAATCAGGATGAGGTGGACCAGAGTGTCTCCACTAGGAACACATCAACCACTGATCATTCTGATTTAAAAGTAAATAATTATTTACTAGAAAATTTATAAATAACAAAATAAAACAAACTTCTAAATCAAGCATTGTGAATTTATTTTTATTGAGAATTTAAAGATTTCAGGTTTGTCTGTCCTCTTGTTCTCAATTTGTTTTCTTCATTTTGGTTTTTGCGATGTTATGCAGGACACATTTCTACTGACTATACTATTTTCTTTTTCTATAAAGGTCTGCCTGATGCAAGTTCAATAACCTGTTTTAAAGTAGGTTTGGTAGTTGGTAGTGTTAATCATAATGTATCATGTTTGAGAGTATAATACCTTCTCCCTGCTCTTGATTTTTTTATGAGGCAAAGCAAAGAGTTCACTTTTCTTTATAATGGCATTTTCTTCGACAGTACAGCTCCCCCTCCTGACGCACTGTCCGTCAAACTTAGCGCTGCATCTGTTGTCTGCATTTTCTGCAAAAAAATTCATTGGAGGATTAAAAGTAATGTTTTAACTCCATGATGTTTAAGCATGGTCTATTAATATTATCCCTTACAGTAAATGTTATGTTACACTCTAATATGTAATGTTTGCAGAGTCAAAGCAGTTCATAAAAGATAAAGCAAAATAAAGGAACTCAATTGATTGACCTCATTGTTCAGATTGTTTCAAATGCCTTCATGTTTTGTATTCTCAGCTTGAACAACTTGATTTAAGTTAATTTTGCAAAATCCATGTTATTTATGCTTAAGTATTAACTACCACTATAGTTTATTTCTTTTAAATAACTTAAATTTGCCCTGCATTTAGGAAATAGATGAAGAATATTGTCCACACTGCCTCTCCATCACTTTCAGCACCTGTGGGAAATAACACAGAAACAATAATTTTAAATAAAAATAAATAATAAGTAAATAAAATTAAGCTCTTTTTGAAAGGAAATGGAAGACAAGACTTAGTATACCTTTAATTGTGTTTTTTATATTTTTATTACAATGTTGAAATTAAGCGGAATCATAAGAGGTGTTTTACCGTAGTAATACTATTTAAAACAGCTAGTGAAAACACCTAGTGTATTATTTTGGTGAGGAAAAGTTTTGGAAACAGCTTATCCCACCTTACATCTGCTGTGACATTAGGATATTTTCTTTCTCGATGTTTTGTGCCAAGACATTATTCTTTCTTTCTATCTGACCTCGGCTATCGAAAGCTGTTGCTTGGCAGACGATGACTAGTCTGAGGTTAAACCCGAAGACAGATGGAACAGTTCTCCGGAAGACTTTTCGCTGGCTTTTGAGATGAGACAAGAGATGAACATCTCAATGATATTTGTAATCACTGTGCCGGAAAGGAGAGAGAGCGTGTCTGGAAGCGATAAGCACTCGTCTCTAAAGATAATGAAGGAGCTTAAGCTCTTGTGACGGAACTGTGTAATTCTACTCTTTGGATATTCCCTTTTGAGTCAGTAAATAGGCCTGAGCTGCTTTTACTAGAAGTTTATTCTACTTCATTTTTAATTTATGTATGACTAAAACACCGTTACTTTTGATTGACTGAAAAATTAACTAATTAGAGCCAATCAGACTTGCTTACTGCAAATAACCCAGGTGTCACACCCCGCAATACATTTTATTAGCACCATTTTTTTTCAGTCACGTAATAGCGGATTTTCCCTGTTTGACTGTAGCAGGACCTACATGCAGCTTGTATTATGTCATCACTTTAAAAGGGAAGTGAAACTACAGACATGATGAGGAGGAAATTACACAGATTGTGACAGGAAACTTAAGGTCAGAGCTACTTCCACCTCTCGCAATACCTTTCACCAAATGGCCTGAGTGATGATGAGTCTGTTGGGCAAACTGTCTCTGACTAATGTCAGTAAAAAGGAAAAACAAACACAAAATTAAAAACCAATAACTAAAGTGTCGTATTTGAAATAGCTTCGTGTAGGATTCAAAGGGGTTCGTTTTGAAAAAAAAATATTTTCATTAACTTGTAGGATTGTTTATACATTGAAACTTTTAGGATGGTAGGAATTTCCGTGAAGGTAGACGACTATTATATTCCTATGATTAGTCATTTGCATAGACAAAATTATTTTCCCCGTACTGTCAATTAATCTAAGAAGAACTATGAATTGCGAGGTTTGCACGAAAATAAGACATAATCCAAACATAAGCCCTAAAATGATTTGTAATGATCTTCGTGAGACCAGTCCTTCTCCACCACTAGGCAAGATCATCAGCCCAACAGACCCATTTCGTTCTTTGGACAAAAAATAATATAAAACCTGTTTTTATTTACGAGTAAACACGGTAGCATACAAATACTGGCCGTATGGGATGGGACTGTAAACAATTACAAGTTAAGGGAAGGTAGGTCTTTCTTGAAACTCGTTGCCTGATGAGAAGAAAACAGCTGTTTGTGGTAAATTATTCCTGGAGGAAATGTGCCCTGGTGAAGTGCCAAAAACCTGACGGGGAGTGGAGGGAGATCACCATATGTGGGTTATTGTGTGCATCGCTTCTTCCGAGAAATTCCCAGTTTTGTGAAAACCGCCAACATGATGGCCACATCTGGTCAGGATTATTAAGGGATCAGTGCGTGGGCTGGGATATCTGTGAACCTTAGTCACAAATACTTTCCTGGTGTGTGTGTGACTGTGTGTTGCTTTGTGTTTGGTGCGTGTGCTGGCGTATTTATTCCATGTGTTTAAATATATCGCCATGCATTACAGCAATAAATAAACAGGGTCGAAAGAATGTACATTAAATAAAGTTATAAATTAAATTCACGCTTGTACACGAACAAAAACAAGGAATATAGGTATCGGATGCTTTAATGTGGTTTAAAATTGAAATAATAATTCTAAACCTTTCTCTTTATTCACTGGGACTTGCGATGGATACTTCCCACCAAGCAGCAATTAAATACCAATCCTCTTGTTCTCTATTAACTTACATATCATCTTTAACAATAATAATAAAGCAGCGCATGTTGCTGTTGGACAAAGGTTGGAGGAGGAAGCAGACGATCAGCTGCTGGAAATATGTACACAAGAGACTTGTCTGAAGGACAGCCGTGATCGATTCAAAGATAGTCTCTGTGCAAACCGTTACAGACGAGGATATATATAACGGGATTTGGCAGTTTGCCCAGTATACAACTGCCTCTTGTAAGGTCAACGTGTCCTAGACGGAATCTGAATACAAGACAACCAGCCTGACCACTTAACCTTGTAGTTACTCGTTCGTCGCAGTATTAGAGGATAAATGATGAAAGCAGCTGTTGAAGTTCTGGTCATTAGAAAATATCATCTGTAAACCAGATATGTCTAAAAAGAAGAAAGTGACAGTAATCAAATCAAAAGATAAAATATAATCAGTAAATGTAAATTTTCGAGTTATTTTATGAAAGTAAAGAGCTTTTGCGTTGTTGGCGTATAGTCAAAGAGGATGTCAACAAGTGTGTACAAAAGCTGTCACGTGACGTGAGCTGTAGCACGTGTGGTCACATGCTGCACAGTCATTACAGGGTTACGAGGTACATGTGGAGGTTTTCATGAGATAAATAAAAAAAAAAACTGATGCAAAAATCTATGAGTACGAATTACTTACATCAGCCGTTGGGCGACATCTGGAAAACTCTATTGATCACCAGAACCTTGTATCAAATATGTACACAAACTAAACACAGAGAAATGCTTAATGTTACACGATGTACAGTTAATGTGAGTTAAGATTGTAAATAACATGACTAGGGTAGAGGATGTGGATACCACATGTTTGATTCTGGATATTTTCCAGCACAGACAAAATAGAAAGCTGATGTAGGAATCCATTATAGTTTTGCCCTCGACTTGTGTCGTCTGCGTGACGTGTAGTCACAAACCTGTGGCTGTCATCAGCAGTGTAAATACTCAATGATGAGTAATATAAGGCAGGGACAAGAGCTTTAGTGCGCATACTTTAGTCATAAATAATTATTGAGAATCAAAATATGCTCCATAGAACTTGAACATTTTTGCTGGAACATTTGAAGAGAGTTTTGGATATTTAGCCATTTCTGACATGTTTTTAGAGTGAGTGTACTTCTGTGTATGAAGTTGTTAGCGCGTATGTGTATGCTTGTTAGAGATAAATAAATAGACGGAGAGACAGATGGGACAGAAAGAGAAATACGTTCGAGGTGTTAAATCCTTACAATCAGGACACACTTCTTCAAGGATTCATGTAATCTTCACACTTACAACCATCGTATCATATTATCTTAGTTTAATAAGGAAAGTATTAGTCGTGTCTTTAGAGCTCTAAGGATTTGTCTTATACACTAATGTCTAATGTGAAGACATCGTTTAGCCATTTAGAGACAAGTAGTTTATCGCGTGTCTGTTTGTGTGTTGTGAGTGTGTAAATAATTATAAGGTGCATGTGATGCACGTTAAATGTGGGTTTTACCTAAGGTGTATTGTGGGTGTTTGAGCCCACTTTCAGTAGTGGGACAAAATGCCCTACACATCTTCTATAAAGGTTTATAAAGCCATAAGTGAAAGTGGACTCGGTACCTGACACACCCTCAACAAAAGCAATGAGGAATATATAATTCAGATGCTTTAATGTGATTTGATGTTTCAAAAAGAATTCTAAACCCTGTATCTTTATTCACAGAGAGCTGCGATCAACAAGTACGTCCAGCCAAGCAACACATTTCATTCTGCTTGTTCCCTTTTGACTTACATATGGATCTATACAATAATAATAAATCAACGCATTTTACAGCTTAACAAACGTTGAAGAGGGGAGAAAACGATGAGAAAATCAGACCATCAGCTACTGGGTAATATTTATGTACACAAGAGACTTGTATGAATTTTAGCAGCACAAGACTCAATGATAGCCACTGTGTGAATCTTTAGAGGCAAGGATGTAACAGGGCCTGGCAGTCAGCCCACCACATAGCTGCTTCTTGTAGATAGAGGACAGCTTGTCCTAGACGGGATCTGAATACAAGAAGCACAGTCTACACTGAACTTGTGTTTAATCTTGTAGTTCCTGTTTGCTGTAGTATAACAGGAGAAATGTTGTAAGCAGCTGTTCAAGTGATGGTCATTAGGAAAAAATAATCTGAAATATATTTTACTATAACTGAAAGAAAAAAATGTTATAAAAATCAAAACATAAAGATGAATAGGATCAGTTCATGTAAAGTGTGAATGTAAATGGCCATAGTGAGGTTGGAGTATAGTCAGACAAAATCTCAATAACAATCAAAATCTGTCACATGACATGCCGTGAACGGAAGCACGTGTGTGTCACATGTTGCACAATCACTAATGAGGTATGTGTGGAGGGTTTTCTGAGAGAAACTACAAAGCTCATAAGAAAATTCCATTCCTACGAATTATTTACAGCATCCTTTGAGCGACACATGGAAATTGTTATTAATCAGCGGAACCTTGTATCAAATATGTACACTAAGTAAAAAATAGAGATGTATAATGTAACAAGATGTACAATTTATGCGAATAATGATCGTAAATAACATGAGCAGATTAGTCAGGTATTGTAATATGGAGACAAGGCTTGATTGTGGATATTTTCCAGCAGGGACAATGCAGGAATCCATTCCAGCATTTGGCAAGATTTGTTTCCAATGCATGACCTGTAGTCACGAACCTTTGGCTCATCATCATCAGTGTAAATATACAATGCTGACTAATGTGGGAATGGCAAGTGTTTTAGTGGACATACTTTAGCCATAAGTACTCATTGTGCCAAAAATATGCTCACTAGAACTAAAGCATGCAAGAGCATTCTATCATCTATTATACATATATGTATATAAATGCCTACTTGTATTACACATTATCAACTGACAGACAGAAACTCGAAACATGATACATTGAATACCTTGGGTCATGAGATAGTTCACTCCGGATATGAACAGTTTGTGCACTTGGCTGGAGTGAATTACAATTTTTGGTAAATGCTTATCTCCCTTAGTGCTACACTATTAATTAATGTCAAGAGTTAGCTCATTACAGAATTAGGACCATGACACGACACACACTGACAATGTCCAAGTTCACTCTTGTGTTTCTAGCTTAGTAATCGGAACCCAGTTGGAAGAAAAGAGCTGAAAAACTTGAACTGTAGACAAATTTAACATTTTGACTTGTGTTGGTGTGCGTGTACTTCCTTCGTTACATGTATAAAGCTGCAACTACATATGTGTATGCTCGCTTGTTTGACAGACATAAGCAAAAAAGCTGGAGAGATAGATGAGAAAGAGAGGGAACACAGAGAGAGATAATACAAACAAAATATACAACCAGGACATATTGAAGGATTCTTGTAACCATTACAATTTACATTCATTAAATCCGGTTAATGTGAGATTAATAGGGAAGGTATTGGAGGTTCTTTTACTGCTGTAATCGTGCGGAGTGTAATCAGACCCTAATCTGTTTTGTACTCGTAATTGGGATTGTTGTTTTCTAAGCACAAGGTAAACAAAAACAAAATATTTAGCAAGACTATTTTATCGTGAAGTCCTCTTTCATTTCCATCCCGTTCATTATTTAGTAATACCTCCTTTACTCTTTCTTTGGTCTGTTTATTTTCTATTGGTAGCTTCGGGGTGGGGGGACGATGGCGGTATCTTTGATGTCGGCGTATTCAGTTTTTGTTGTGGAGCCGATGATGTCCTTAGGAGAACTTGTAGTTGTAAAGTCTAGGTCTCCGTAAATTAGTCCATCAGCGTTTCTACTTCCGGATGGCTTCTCCTGTTACATGAATATAAATCAAATAATTCGTTATCGTAAAATCCATATTTCTCTGCCCGACTGAATAACAATGGTTGACTACAAAAAAGAGACGAAGCACAGATATTTGTTCTAGTGACAAGTACCTAAATTAATGCAAATAGATGCATGCCCGATGTAAGGGAATGCATGCGTGAAGAAGTGAAGGTGTGAGCGAGGATAAGTAAATAGTGGGTAAGAAGACGTATGAATATTGAGTGAAACTGAGTGAAAACAGCGTAGCGCTCATAAATAGTCCACCACTACATTTACAATTTTAGCCAGATTTCAATCGTCGATGAACTGGATGAGCTAACCAATTTTTATTGGAGACTTCCTATTATTCTATTGCCACTCCCTGTTGTTTTACAGTAAGTGGAATGTGCTGTGGTACTTAATCACGAGAGGGTCAATTATGGGAGTAGCATCTTTTGGACTCATTGCCAATGCCAGCGTCCTTTCCCATTTCAAGAAATCACTATTTTGAGATACATTTAGGGTTTTCACTTGATGTCATGTATTCTCAGAAATACTCATTCTCTGTTAAATATAAATAAAGATACTTGAAGAGCACTCCTCGTGTTCTGCAGAAAGTTTTGCTCACAAGGAAGTTAAATATTCCTTCAATTCTTGCAGCATGAAGAGATGAGTGAGTCACTGTTTCAATTTTGTGCGAGTAAAGGTTAAAGTCTAAGTAGTGTCTTGATGGCGGCTTTGACTACGACTTCGAAATGCAACGAACGTTACAACGCTTAATGTTAGGGATATACTTCATTAAACCCTGACCAAAAGTCCTGATACAAAGCTAATCATGCCCGAGACCTCATAATCCCATCCGCGATGGAATTCAGTGCATACTCACCAGTGACATCGTTGTTTGGGCTTCATCGCTGACTTTGGCAAGAGGTGCCTTGCATTCTGCAAAACATTAAAATAAATGCTGAAATCTATATTATAATACAGCAAGCATCACTTAAATAACTCCTCACCTTCTACAAATGATTTTGGCCATTCTAGAATGCCATATCTATATTCTGTATTTATTTATTATTTACTGGCCATGTCAGGTTCGATCGTTAGCATTTTCAAACACAGCTATGAACAGAAAGAAGAATGAAGACAATGAAGATGTTGATGATGATGACATTGATGTGTCGTTTTATTACATACAAAATAGCGAATACACTCTGAACTTAAAACCCTCATTGGCCATGATCCTAGTCTAAACACGGATTATCAAGAATGTTGACGCTAGGAAATATTTCCTAGTTCCTTCTTTGAATCAAGCTTTGAGTTGATGGCAAGTGCAAGTGGTTATTGCACAGAACAGACTCTTATTTCACAGAAGAAAAGAAGAAAGTTGTTCACCATGAAGCCGTTATTCAAAAGTCAACAATGTCCTTACTGTCTCTCTGTCAACCCGTCTGTTACCTCGTCCGCCAGCACACTGCTTCATTCATTCATTTTCCCGCCCACTAGCACGTGCACCCGTCCGTCCGTCTTCTTTTCTTTTTTCTTGGCTCTGACATTATTCGCTCTAATATTTGACACTAACCTTTGTTTGCTCTCTTCTTTTCTTTGCGAACGTCTCCTGCCGAAACATAGGTGTCGCCCCGTGAGTCATCAGCTCCAACTGACAACCGAAAATAGTTTTTGTTATTGTAATTTTATATGTTACCTTATTTCTGCTTCAAGCTCACTGAGCTAGATTGGTAAAGTTGGAAAACCAGACTCTTAAAATTTGTCAAGTTTAATACAAAGTTTGAAATGAAGATTGTTCTGTTTGTCTCACCTTGTTTTTTCAATCGTTTTTTCTCTCGAACGTCAGGTGCAGACACGTAGGTATTCTCTTCTGCTCCCAATGATGCGTTACCTGAGTAACAACAAAAAGTTCCCATGAAATCCGACCATGCTTCTGTCATTGTCAACAGACTATAACCCCTGTCTTAAGTTTTTTGTTTGTTTGTCTGTGTCTTTTTCCTTCCACACATGCTTTTATCCACGGAGTTCCGCATGTTTATCTGAGACTGAATATATATATTTGAAAAAGAAGGTTTGTGGCTTAATATAGACATGTCAGAATTGTTAATGAAAGAAAGGCCAAACACAACAGAGATATGTCAAAGAAAGCAAGGGCACTGTGGCTTAACGTAGACATTTTCATTATTTTTTTTCCTACCATCAACAAAGGCAATAAAGGAGGACCAGCTATGATTATTATCTATATTCTTTTTATAGATGTAAGGCTTAAAAAACAATTTTTCTTCCAAGATATTCTATGCATTCATTTGAAAGTTACATCAAACTGATTCATTAAAGTCCTACTGAAGCCAGAGTAAAATAAAGGTCTTATGATAGCTCACGAGAAATATTATGAACATCAGCAGCAGTGACTCGAGTCTGCGCGTGTTGTGAGCGTGGAGGGCGAGCTGGCATCTCCGACATGGTCAGTGGAGGGAGAGGGTCTCGTGTAGGAGGACTGCTCGTGTGGATGGTGTGGTTGTTGTTGTTGTTGTTGTTAACCGCTCCACTCGTTTCATACACATCATTGACGATCATAGCTACAGAAAAAGGGTTTTTATGAAGGAAGAGAGTAACTATCATGCAAACTGGAGAAAAAGTCTTTTACAATGATTGAAGCCTTGTAAGATTAGCTCTGTTCAAAAAGGGCCTGCCGGTTAGAGGACATTATTCTATTTCCGTCTTGCAGCTATTTTTCTCGCTCTTTCTGTCATTTTAAGAATAAAGACAGAAGAATTTATCTGAAAAAATATTTAATGTAACGAAGTCAGCACTGTTAATTTAGTTTATAATCACTTACTTGAACAATTTCCACGTTGATTTTCACTTGATCCTCTGTTTTCAGCTGTATGTCTACAGTTTGATTATAAAGAAGATAGGTTCAAAGAGTATGAATATTTAAATTGCTTTTAATTTTAAAAAAAAACAGTAAGGTTCTTATGCTGGTAATTGCATCAGATTATAAGCTTTAACTATGATTTCCCCCTTAGTTTAAATCTTTTATCAATTTGTTTATGCCACTAACTACATCCACTTATACAATATGAACGAAAAAAACAAATGTGCTGTACTGTACTTGTGTGCACAGCAAGGGAGTGTTTACATAAAATTGCAGTTTTTCTAAATTACATTATATCGCTAAACTGTGAATTTTAGTACAATCATTAAAATCAGAGATATAAACTATTTCTCCAACTTTGAATGAAATGTAATCAGGAATCTTTTAGAAACACTTAGACTTATCTTAAATAGATTCCAAGATTTTTATTAAATTCTGTTCATGATTTCGTCTGTTTCCATATTCATAATAGTATTCAAAACAGATAATCAGGACATTTTTCTGCGTATCGTATATATGTATGATTTATACTACATTTATTAACAAATGTTCGTAATAAAAATTTTGATCCACATTTCAGAAGCGTGCGGATTAGAAACACAGACAACACATTCAGCCTAGCTATAAGCACAACAGTTTATTTATGCATGTTGTCACGTGCATTACGCGTTTTTCAGTTTTGTCTCCCTGTAGGTACCAAGAAGGACGCATCAAACGCTCTTTAAGCTCTTACGCATGCGTGTAAAGTGACAATAATGCGTGCAAGTCCAATAGGAATTAATGACAATCTGAAAAAAATATTAAAATGAAGATGTATTACAGAATATGATTTTTACCAATCTTAAAAAAGAAAGGTGGTCAAGCAAATCATAACACCAGTGCCTTTGTATTTAAATCAAAGGGAAAGTGCGAGAGGGGATTTTCCACCTGTCTACATGTACCTATCCAGCCACACAATAGGCAAGCAAGACAGTCATGCAGCGAATAAAAGCAATTGGGAGCGTGCATTAATCCAGCAATCATTACAGTTGGTCTTTATATTGTGAAGTAATGTACGAAGTTAAAATGTCCATACCTCTTTGCCACATCTGACTCTGTTGCTCACATTCGAAACGGTAACACAAACGAAAAATTAATGTCATTTGAAGAATATAACTATTTAAATACGCTAAGCTTCATCATAACGATAAACAGTATATAGATGGAGTTAAGCTGAACGACAATCGTAAAATAAGATTCCTGTATTTTATTCCTTTGTGGTAACCATACAGCTGAGGACATTCATGCCTGCCTGCTTAATCAGTCTCGTGTGTGTGTTTTCCCACGGGCGGGAGGATCTACGATCAAAGCTGATCAAGACTAACTACAGAGTTTTTACAAATTACTTAAAGGAAAATTTGTTCATTTTTTTAAACTTCTGAATGCCTGTTATTGTAAGGGACAATGAATTGAAAAGTATTTTGAGTCAACGATGATGCAGATACCCTGAAATCATTTTCGAGACAGATCCCATTCTCTAAAACGTTTAGATATAGTGCAAAGCTCAAAAAGCATTTCTTGTGTACCCCGCTACCCCTCAGAAGTCGAATTCATTTCAATTCCCATTGCAACTTTAACACTTTTGAACTCTGTCAGGTGAGACTGACTCCCCTTGACCAGTCGATTATATTTTAATATCTTTATCGGCCACTCCCGAACAGCAGGAACAAGCTAATAGACTGAATTTCTCAAGAATTTTTTCAGGCTTTTGCATCAGCCCGCACCTGCTAAGTGCGACCTTATTCTCCTCCGTGACGAACTGTCATTTTGTCTTTCGTTCCAGTCATTGCGCAAAGAGTCTAAAAGATTCAGGGTAAGAATCTTTTTTCTATCTGAGTTTGTAGTAAAAATATATATGATGTTACTTTATAAGTCTGTACCAGCAGGGGCCTTATAATATTAGGAAAAACGAATTTTATATTCCATCCTTATAATCAATCATCAGTACTTCAACATTTTGTAGAGTGAAACCTATTTCTATTGGTTTGTTATTTAAAAACTGAAAAAATGGACTTTTTCTATGTTTTTAGGGTGGAGCTACTGGCCCATGAGCCAATGAAGCAAATAAAACTTTATTCGAAAACTTCCTAGTTATAACAGAACATAAGTCAGATCAGCTCAGAGAAGAGTTAGGCAGTCAATGGTCACAAATGCACGTGCACGTCTAAGTGAACCACTGAAGCCCCTGCCAGCTATCAACGGGACACGAGGGGTGTTTTTCGTTTGATCATCTCATACACTCCAATCAGTATAAAGCTCTTGGTGGAGTACTCTTGGCTTAACCAGAGATAAGTAACTGCAACTAGCGAATGGTCAAGGATTTTCAATTACATCATTGTGTTACAGGGGTAAAACAGTTTGCAGTGTTTCTTGTTATTAATTAGTAGTTTTTAAAAGATGTTTCCAACAATATGTAATAATGGTTCTTCTGAACAGTCATCATGTGTGAAAGTTTCAAGATATTACTAAGACAAAACCTGTATCTGTTGTTGTCATCGTCTTCGGTGGCGGCGTCATCGTCATCACCGCCACAAAATCAACAATAATATATAATAGTTTAGTATCGTTGATGACGGTTTAGACGAGGATGACAGATGGCAGCTCGATGTAATCAATGTGTCCACAGTATATAAAAATACCTGAATTTTTCCATCTGGTATATTTTTTTTCTTCGTAAAAATGGTTATTGAAATATAGTCACACAATTTACAATATACATCTTCATGCTTAAAGCTGTATAAAGAAACGAAGAGAGGTAAAGAAAGAGAAGGGAAAAGAACGTTCTTTCACTAATACTACTTTTTAAAATTCTTACCATATCTGTGCACTTTGACCTTTCTAATGACAAAAGCACAAGCAACAGCGATCAAAACGATAGCAACAACAATGCCACACACGAGTTCGATGTTTATTGTTTTTCCTAAAGTGTGCGCTGGAGATCGGTCTGAAGCTGAAACAGCAAAATAATTCTTTTTCCTGATTGCATAGGTCTTTTTTTTCAAGTTCATCATCACTGATCTTAAAATGTTAGACTATATTCTGCTAATGTGAACCAGAAAAAACAGAAACAACTTATGTGTTCGAGTTAAGTATTAAGATCATTTTTTATTACCTATATTACAGAAAAAAGCGTCTATCATGTTTCAAAAGATAATGATAATAATGATGATGATTATTATTATGATCACGACAACCACGATGATGATTGTTATTATTAATAATATTATTTAAGAAGTAAAAGCAGAGTACATTGAAAAACATTTTTATTGTTTGTTATCATTGATATATTTTAAGTCATCCATATCACTAAATGTTACACAACAGAACAAATGTAGGTGGACTTCGACTGTATGCAAAAAGATTTACTTTTGTTGCTGATATTTATGATCTCTTTCGTGAACGCATCTGGCTAAAAATTATTCTTTAAATAATTAGTATTTCCTTTTGTTTTTTTTTTAAAAGTGTGCTTACTTGATCCATCTAAGACAGTGAAAGTTGCGTTGGAAAAACCCTCGTCAGTACTTAATGTCAAAGTCCAGTTTCCATGTAAACTGCCTTCTTTCTCGAGATGAAGACTAAGGACGAGATTAGGTGGATGACCTGTCAAGTTGCAGGGAACTTCCCTCGTGTTGTTGTTTTCTAAAGATAGGGATGTCAAGAGGCATCCATTGACTGCTGTGGTGTGAGCCTTGACACCAAACGTTACAGTAGCAGTATTGATAACTTTTGTTGACTTGTCAAGAAACTGAGGAGGACCTAGGACAATTAAAAAACAAGCATTCTTAGAAGTTAGTTACTTATTTTGAACATGAAATGTGTATTAACAGTATAAATAAATCTAGGTCGTTTTAATATAAAATGTATTTATGGTACATGTAAAAGCTTTCTTTTTTAAAATAATGTCAATTTTAACATTTTCATGTTTGTTGCCAAATTAAATTCTATCATAAAAATAGATAGGTTCTGTCAGAAGCTTTTTCTATAAAATTTATGGTTTAATGAACTGAAACCATTCTTTAGATCATAAAACAAGTCTTCCAATAATATTTTCGTGCAAAATATCATTTTCTAGGCGAGGACATTTTTTACCAATATACATATTTTAGGGTTCATATTTTACACTGTATCCATTTTTACTGATCTCACGAAATATAAACCAGAAAATGTTTGGTGATTTAATACATTGTATTGTGTCTCCCCTCTTCTTTTTCTGTGTTCTACTTCTACTCCAGTTTTATATTTGATATGATTTTGTCCAAAATAAATATTTAGCATACCCTTTGCCTAAAACTAAACGATGCACATGTATTCGTAAATTAATGCAGATTATTCTAGTTGTGTGTTGACCACCGTATACATATTACCTAAATATTTCTTGAAATATCCGCATTAGTCTAAATATTTAGCAAGAAACAAGAAATTAGCAAGCAGATGAAAGCACTGATTAAGTTATTTGTAATGAATCAGTAAACATTTGATGTCTCTTGTCATGAAGAGCTACTAATAATAAACGCCAAACATTTTTGTCCAGCTTTAGTATCTTTGTAAACGACGAGTAAGCTTTTGAGTGCAAAGCAATTATATTTACATGAATTAGGTTAGTCCTTGTTACTCCTTGAGGAGCATAGAGCTACTTCAACACCTCGCCAGCGGACACTGTATAGGGCAGCCCTCCACTCAGTTGGGCCCATGTGGTTCCCACGTCTTTTCCCTCGTTCTCTACTGTTCTTTTCCAATTCTGCTTTGGTCTCTCCTCTTCCCCTGAGGGTTCCAGTCAAGTGCCTGCTTGGCTTTGGTGTCAGTTGGTTTGTACAGGGTGTGTCCTATCCAGCCCCATTTGCGCTTTATTAACTCATTGCTTACGGGGCGATTTTTGGAGCTCAAATCCCCCCGTACGCACGGAAATTCACCAATTTCAAAAAATCATAAAAAAATAACTGTTAGAGATAGAAAAAAAATTTAAACTAATAATACGAGATCAAACAGTGTGAAACAAAACTGCTTACATCTGAATCCTTCATGAACAGTTACTTATTAGGTAATCCAAAGCAAATTAGGTAGGTATCATGGAATTTAAAAAAAAATTTCAAACCGGGTTGCGCAGGATGTATCATGCTAGCACAAGTTACACTGCCAGGAATCACACTTTGATAACCGCATATAAACTTGAAATGAATAAACATTGTTCTTGTCAAAAAAAAATCAGATTGATGCATTTAAAGGCCGAAGTCGAAATGGGCGTGTTTTCAAATGGTTTCGTCCGTGCGAGGGAAGGTAGGAGTACACGGGGTCAGTACCTGCGGTCAGTTTTCCCTAATTGCTACCCTGGCCCCGAGGCAGGGTGGAGATCGCAAGCGATAACCCCGAGCCATAAAACGTGTTTCTCAGCCGAGTACTTGGTGTTGGCGGTTAGAAAGGTGGAGTGAAACGGTTTGCAACTGAACATACTGTCAGGGTTAGGACCGACAATTGAATGCATTCTCCATCAAATAAAAAGAAAAATAAGGGAGAAAGAGATGAACAGCGGAAATGACACAAACACAAAGACAACCGCA
>SRHC01000908.1:179284-230900 GCA_004794325.1 Pomacea maculata | reverse complement strand
TCTCCCCACTTTCATTTTCAAAATTTAATACTTAAAATATAGCTGGAGCAAATTACACAATTCTCAATATAAAAATTCTTGTTGGCAAATGAAATACTCGTCAAAAATGTGGTTAAAACTACAAAAGCAAAGTACATGTAGATGTGTATGTATACATCTGGACCCTAAACACACACACACAAAAATCAGACAAACGCACATACTTTTCTTAGACATCTTATCACAAAAAAGAAGGAATTAAAACGAATCCATTCATCTCAGTTCTGTGTGGTTGAAATGTGCTGTACAACTAGTAGTGGTAGTAGTAGTATTCTTCCAACCTTGGATTAAATTGTTGACAAATCAATTTTGAAATAGATTTACAGAAAGTGTTGGTCAACTATCACAACTTTTCAAGCAATAAAGTACAAAAGCGTCACAAGGCCTGTGTACAACATAGTTTTCTTAGAAATGGCTTAGTTAAAAAATTTTCACAGAAAATAATCAAGCGTGTTACTGAAATGTGAAGTTGACTATAACGAGCTTAGAGATGCATGCATCTGTCTGGTGATTATAACTGCTCACATCTCTATGCGCATGTCAAGACGCCATTTTAGACTGCTGGTGGCTGGGAGGACAGATGGAATGTTACTCTTATCCCGGTTACAAACAGCCCAAGTCCATCTCTCGCCAGCTGACTGTGACCATACCGCGAGCTGCTGCCAATCAGACCGGAACCTACGCGTGTCAGGTCGAACGTTACGGTCCAGATCAGCTCAGTACCTGTGAGTTCAGCATCCAATCAGGTGAGTTATACAGTCTTAGAAACATTCATGCCGAAAACGTATGGTAAGACGCTTGCTTGTAGCGATTTTGTATAGGGTATTCATTTTTTTTTTCTGAATTGTACTCTTGTTTTTAGGGCTATTTTTGCGAGGTACAATAATTTTCTCTTTAATGTGCTTTATTTCTCTTTACATACAATTTAAATTAAAAGCACTTTCATATTTAACAAGTGATCAGACCCTAATGATTTGAAAAAGGATTAGCAATTTAAATCCGCTTTTCTTTTCTCTATTATCTTACAGGCACTAAAACAATTTGTGATGCACCATCAGTGAGGCAGGGATTGCCTGCTTGGCTGTCATGTTACTTTTCTGAAAATGTCGGAGAAAGTAAAAGAGATTTTACTGTGTACCATGTTTCAAGTCAAGGTTTCAAAGGTATTGTGACTCTCATAGCAGTCTTTCGTTATTCTTTATAATAAATTAGTTTAGGTGTTTAGAAGTTGAAATAACGTATGTGTGTACAGCTACAGTTTGTCGTGAACTCCGGGCAATGAGCACGCGAAGATGGTCAGAGAGTCCGATTGCTCAAAGACGGCGATGTTAAACTCGCGTTTCTGGCGATCTTCGACTCTGACGACTGGCTGACATAACATACACACACTATCTGTCATTCGGGTACTAGCTATGATCAATCACACCCTCGCCAGTACGTGACGGACAGGTGGTCACTGACTTCTTACACACCCAATTTGTGAACATCAATGCTAGTGTAATACAAGTACGGCCACCCGAGTTCTAGACGACCTTCTTTATCCTTGCATTAACTTACTTCTGGTGCCCAATACTTTTTAAAGACCGGTCAAGTCCTTATATTGGCACCTGTCTAACCTCCACTGATGAATGCGCGTTGAGCCGGCTACTGCTACTCGATTACCGGGCATCAATCACTCTCCTATTTCCCCCATCTCTACCTGGATACCTGGGTTAGGTGACCCGACTGACCTGTCCTACTCCGCAGTGTTCTGTAAAACGGACCATCACCGCTCTCCCTCCTTGAGCGATCAGACACCAGCCGCCCCTTTCTTGCGATGAGCAAAAGGATGGGTCACCACTCAACTATCTGATCTATCCGACGATTGTCTGCCCGCCTGCGTGTTTGCTCGACTTGCGGGAAAGCAAGAGTGCAACACCAACACCATAGCCAGATTCTAGTTATCACATGACTATATTATATGTCCTTTTTATTGTCAGTTTCTCTTGTTATTTATTTGTGTACATTTATACAATGTCAGTATGCATCTTTATCTCTAGTATACAAAGGTATACACATTATATAATTATATTTTGTCTACTCCATTTATAGAAATAAACTGTAAATGAAGTTTTAAATGTACTCTACAGCATGTACATTTTTTTCCAGAGCTTTCTTTTAATAAAATTCCATCATTCTTGTCGTTGTTAGAGTCGGTATTGACTTGCACCTGGAGTCAAGGCAATCTGACATGCTACACCACACGTGACTACCAGTATCAGAGGACAATAAATAACACTGCCACAGTGAAGATACCCAAGGTGTCAGCCAGTCATACGGGTACCTACTCCTGTCAACTGGCAGGTGCTCCACCACGTGACTACGACGACTGTGTGTTCAGTCTCGACCAAGGTAACTGCAGGGTTGCAAAGCTTTTAGTTCAGGCAGAGAGAGTATACTGCATCGTGTTAAAGTCATTAGATATACGTGTTTGTTTTAATATTTTCAATTCTTTGTTTTTGCCTTCTCACAATATCCGTTAATTATCGCTGCAGAAGGTGGTGTTTAAACAATTTTGTGACAGGACAAGCGACCTACTGTAACATCCCGTCTGTCAAGCTAATGGAGCCGGCGACATTAACCTGCGACTTTGGTCTCGACATCAACAAAACGAAAACAAACGTTAACATCGTCCACTTCAGTGATCAAAATAAAGCAGGTAAAAGTCGGCTCTGAAAAATCGAAAGTTATTTCCTTTTAGTGTCTCGTAATACTGTTAAGCATTTGAGAAACATTGTACTTTTCATACAAATAAATAAAGTATTACAAGTATAGCAAAGTTTGCGTGCCTGTTTACTAGCTGTTGTCTATCTGTGATGTAGGTGTTGATGTGTTGAAGTGTGGCTGGCAACACAACGACCTGGTTTGTGACGTCACATCGGGTTTAGAGTTTAGCCGCCCGGTGACTGACCGACTCGCCCTCACCATTCCGCGGGCAAACGACAGCCACGCTGGAGAATATTCGTGCCAGCTACAGACAACCTCCAATAATGCCTTGCGCTGTGAATTTTTTATAGGTAATTTTACCTTATTTCATTTGAAATCATTTAATTAGCTCAGATGTGTTACCTAATCAACTTTACATACATGACAAGAGATAAAGCGATTTTTCATTAAAGTTCGGAGCCATATTTCAGGAATTAATTAGTCTTGAGATACATTAATATTATTTAAAATATTGAATAATACAGCCGTGTTTTATACTATTCATGTTTTATAACATTTTGAGGGTCAGTTCCTTAATTTCAGACTCAGGAAGCAACAGCAGCGTGTCTGTGGTTGTTGGAGTACTCATCCCACTATTTATTTTAGTTCTGATCGTTGTGGGTGTCCTACTGTACCGCAGACATCAAGTCAGAAAGTACGTGAGTGATTGTAATTAATTATTGCGAAATTTGTGCAGCCAGTCAATACTATCAGCATCAGGCTATTTCCTCTGTAAAATGTACAAAATATAATTGTATAATGTACAAAATAAAATTGTATATTTTGAAATCATTTCTTCCTTCACACAAAATCATATTTATTCTTGTCGTTTTATGTAAATCTAACAGCTACATGTGTGCGTAATATGAAAAAAAAAACACTTTGGGTAACAAGGTCACCTAGTTCGCTTGTTAATTAAATACCGGTTAATTGATGATAATTTATACATTACAGAATACATGAAAACTTTTCATCTCATGAAGAAGTCCTGCTAATGCTACCTATCCAAGTAAGATTTTTAAACTTGTATATAAACTTGTGGCGACTGATGGCTTACAGTTTGACAGATACGTATACATTTATAGAGTGGGAAACAAACTGGAATGATCTTTTGATGCAATAATGAATAAGAATAAATATTCGAAAATAGTACACTTTAGAGTGTGTGCACGAGACAGTGCAACGGTGCATGTTAGGTATCACAATCTTAACAGCTCTTTAAATATTTCAGACTACCGATGAGACTACAGAAAGATTGCAGGAAAGTCTATCAGCCAGCATCCAGACCACGCACCCAGATATTCTCACCGCCTGCTATTTCGTGCCTTCACTCTACTTAAACAGAAACACATATGAAAACTATAAGGTAGCGGGTGAGGAGGTTGTTGTCATGGAAGCTAAATCAGACGACACACTGAGGCACGACCACGCCATCCAGCACGTCCTCAACTGTCTGCGCCACCTGGCGGACACAGACCAGCAGGCCATGTTTGTCCTCTCACAGTTCACCTGTGACGACTACCTGGCTAGTGTTGACGAGCAGTTTGCCCACCACAAGCTGCCGATGCCCTCTGACCTCACACGTCGTGACAAGGACTATGAGAACTTTGATGTACTCATCGTCCACCGACAGTACGGTGTAGTGGTTGTGGTGGTGAAGGCGTCTGTCTGTACAGCAGACATGGGGGTAGAGATAAGAGACAATGAGAGGGTTGTACAGGATTTACGTGAAGCTGTCAAACAGTTGGATGGAGCGGAGCGCATGTTGAAGCATCTCATGGCGGATGTGAGGCCTGATACACCAATACGTAAAACATTGATGTTACCCAACCTCTCTCTGAAATTATTGTCAGAAATACTGGCAAGACATCAAGACCTAGCGAAGGTAAGCTTTCTTTATGTCAGGACATTTGTTCTGGTTTTGCTTTTTTTTACATTTCTAAGTTGTTGTGTGTTTTTTCTTTTGTGTGTGTGTGTTGTTTTTTTTTGTTTGTTTGTTTTTTTGTAAATGTCCTCTTATGTTTATTACTAAACTGTTTTTTTTCTTTGTAATGAAAGAAGATCGAGTGATATTTCGTTACTTTTCACGAATTACTAACCATACTTAAACACAATCTGTGGCAGAACATCATCGCCCAGTTTTAAACATGTTATTTCCAAGTAATCGTATTTTGTGTGACATTTTCGTTAAAGGTATCTACTATAATCAGCGCTTGTTTATTAAAATATGTATGAACTGAATAGAACATTTTAAAAAAGTAATTTAGTTAAGTAAGGAATAATAAAGTTATTAAAAGTGTTTTAAATCGTGTTGGCGAAGCTGAATTAAAGCGTGTGGTTTGATGTTGGGTCGCTGGAGTGTCACACATCAGAATAAGAATGTGCGTTTATAACTTATCACAACTAAGGCTTACCGCACTTTCTTCACATACCAATAATGATAAACAGCCGCTGGAAGGTGATGTACTTACAGGCACACTGAACAACATAAAGATAAGGTACAAGTGGAGGGAGGACGTCCGTTGTCCGTATGTGTCTATGTGGAAGGGAGGATAGAATGTGTGAGTCTGATGAGGAGTGGAGGTTTTCGGGCAGGAGTGTGGACAGACAAGATTTGAGTAAAGTAGTTAGGGGGAGGAGCCTTCAAAAAACGCTATAGCATAGAGTTTATTCTATCTTGAATATGAACAGAGTGATGAAGATACAACGAGCATTTGTATAGCAGAAGATGCATGCATCACTTTAATAATTTCAAACTTACACATGAAATGTTTAAGTGTACTAAAATCCTACATGTGTTTGTGTGTCAGGCTTTACGACACTGCACTGGACTCACAGAGTTGTCTGACATCTGTAGGGAGTGTTTATGTGCTGATCAGCTCCACGGTGACAACATGGTCGACCATCTACAGGAGTGGCTTCGAGTTCGTCACACTTCGTCGGCTGATTATGGTCTTAGTGACAATAACTACCAGACAATTTTGTCTAGGTGAGAATCTTGAAAAGGAAGGAAATACATCAACATTCATGAGCTCACTGGCGTGCGAGCTCGCACACACTTCACAATCAACATACATGATTTATATAAAGCAATAAATACATAGAAAAGAAAATAATTTTTAACAATATTTTTATTTTATTTCAGATTCTGTGGTGCCGCCACCAGACCGTGCCTGACGCTGCCTGACGGTCGTCGTGTGTGTACACCAAGCTCACTGCAACAGGCCGTCAGTCTGACAGGCGAACTCTTCAACGGCGCCATCATCCACCCTGAACATCAGCAACTTGTGACTGAAGCGCCACCTCGTGTCTTTCTGTCCGGACCCCCGGGGTCAGGCAAAACCACTTCCCTGGTGCTGATGGGGAAACAGTGGCTGTCAGAGGGCCACAAGGTCTGTGTGCTCAGCACGTGGAGGGAGAATCGAGCATCTTCAAAGTTTTTATATACCATGCTGACAGAATTTTCAGAAAGAAACGACAAGTCACACGCACCAAAAGACCTCAAAGTGTGTCCGCAATCTATCAAAGTGGAGACTAAAACTACAAAAAAAGACATCGTGATATTTGAGGAAGTGGACTTTGAGAAAAAAGAGATGAAAAGGATCATCAAGAAAATAAAAGATATCTCAGCTTCAGGCGGCTTGTTCATACTTGTTGATGATGCAGGCCCTTATAGGTAAGCTTTAACTTATGTATTCTTTTTACAATCATGCCTCGTTTCTCATCAAACGAGAGCAATGGAACTACGGAAAATGGGCGAGTGATTGACAGTTGTGTTTTATTTCTTCTTTTTTAGGTAAATATATTGCTCTGTGAGAATGTTAATACAATGTTGATACATTACTCACTATTAGTCTCGCCACACGACTCTCCAGCATCCACGCTTTCTATTCTCTAAACAAAACATAAGTGACGATATTTACAACAAGAAAAATCTTATCAAACATACCAATTGTTTAAAATACAAACACATGTTCTCGGATCGCCTCAGAAGGGTTATAGCATTATCTGTGTTATCTGGAATTGTATTGTTACATAACTGTTACCGCCGGTTAAAACCACCACTATACACTCTCAGATACATAGTACATCCACTTAGCTTTTGTAGTTGTTATTTCTACTCTTGTAGTGCAAATACCGAACACTTTCTGTTCCCTTACCTATAGAAATTTACACACACACATGATATCAGGGATGCCACTGGACAAACAAACGCAACACACGCACTAGATTTTAGTAAATCATTAATTTGTCAACGGGAACACTAGGACAAAAAATTCACCACACAGGTAAGAAAAGATGAAGAGTACGTGACCAGCCCACTCTTGTCCGTAAACTCACGCGCGCACACACACACACACACGATGAAGTCTGTTTTTCCTAGACATGGCTGTTGACAAAAAAATATATTAGATAAAATAGTGAGGCTGAAAACAAACATTGAACATCATAATGGTGTTATTAACAGCGCCATTAGAAAAATATATTAGTGTTGTCAAATGTATTATTGTAGTGGGTCGGACTTAGGGCCAATAACAATCATTTGAAGTTCCACTCTACCTGGGAATGAAGATACACTAGTACGAGCACGGAATAGTGTACAACTGCGGTTCTCAACCTGTTGGGGGGGAGGGGGAGGGGCCTAGGGGCCGCGGCGTGTTTACAAGGGGGCGCGAAGGTGGTCATTTTTTAAAAGTTTCTTATACCGGTATTAGTGAAATTAGCTGACATTGTGTGGCTAAGGGGGCCGCGCGGACGTACCTTTGTTCGTCAGGGGGGCGTCACTAATAAAAGGTTGAGAACCGCTGGTGTACAAGTATGATAAGAATCTAATTTACTTAGGAAGCTAATCAGAAATATTTTAGGATTTTTTTTATAGAGTCTTAAAACTCAAAGAATATAATTATGAATAAGATAATACATGAAATAATATACGGGGAGCTTACCGGGATGAATTTCTCCTCAAAAAAATTTTTGACTAGAAAGCAACTAGTTTTTCTTTATAGGTTAAGCATAGAAATATTTCCAAAAGCTCGTTTTAACAGGAAAGTAAATTCTGTTTGCTTTACGTAAGTGGGGTATACTTACATCTGTAATTTGATGGGATACATTACATCTTTTTAAAAAAGTAAAATTTCAACACAGCCACCATAAAGAATCTTAAATATCTGAGTTTTAAAACTAAGGAATTCATTTTCTTGTAAAGTTTCACACCTTAGATGAAGATTCGTGGTGTATGGAGCTCTACACAATGTTTTAAATGCTTATTGCAGTCTTTCGTTTAAATTTACGAGACTATATAAAAGTTTCTTGTGTGTTCTGTTTTTAATTCCAACAGAGAAGATCAACCACTGTTTAAGTCCTTTTGCGAGCAACTAGTTGCTGACAATCCGAAATTGCATCTTTGGGCGGCCAGCTGCCTTACTCAGCAAACTCCAAACGGTTGGGATGTGAAACATTTTCACAGGACTGTTTCCTGTCCACCTGCAATACTTCGGGAAAAGAATGTGTTGACGTTAGCACAGAAGCCAGGATGCAAAAATCTTGTCAAGTGGGATCCTGACAACATAGGTGTTGCCCCTACAGAGGGCCTGCCAGTCAAGTACGTCTATCACCATGGAGACGGTGTACAAGGTCACAGCCATGCTTATCCATTTTCATGTGAAAAGTGCTGTCATGACGTCATCACCTTGCTGAAAGCTTCAGGTTTGGAAACAGATGGTATGTACGACTACTTTGCAACTACAATTCGTTTTATCATTACTCGTATATATTTTATGCTAAATGCTATGTGAGCTCTCCATAGTTGTATATTGTCAGTAATACTAATACTGAATAATACTAAAATATTTCAAATAGTCAACCTTTGTGACTGGGCTATATATAGTACACTGCTGACTTCAACTTTCTTTAGCAGCCATATCACGGTGAAACATAACTTAACTATATAAAGTATGTCAAATATCTTTAAAACGAGAACCAATAAAAGAATAATCATATTCATATTTAGCTCACAAAAATATTACACATTAGGACCTTCTAAAGTCAGTGAAAATTTCAGTGTTGACCAGTGTAATGTAAAATAAGTTTCTCATATAACGTGTTTTGTTGTAGCAAAAGACCTCGGTGACAACTGTCAGACCGCCTCTACGTCCACAGTGAGGTCTGCAAACTGGGAAAGTGCCTCGACACCGAGACTTCACCCGACTGACATGTTGTTATTGCTTGAGCATGAAGTTTGTGAAGACAAGGACCTTTATAATACAAAATTGTGCAAAATTTGTAAAAAGTTTGGCTTTAGCTTACAAGTAGGGGACAGTGTAGAGAGTGATTTTTCATCTCAAATCGTCGGTCATCATTTGTGGATTTCAAATGCAACACATTTTCGAGGCCTTAAAAGAAAAGTTGTGATTTATGTGGAGGGGCGAGGACAGTCAAATATACCGCTAGAGTGGATGAGACTACGAGGTGTCACCAGCTGTACATCTCAGCTCATCTGGGTCAAGGACGCAGCATCGTCTCATCCAGAAGCATAGTACATGTATCAGAATGTGATTACAAGGATTGTTGTTTTAGTCTTACAGATATGTATTTAAAAGAGTATTTAGTTCGCTCTCCATTTCATTAGTATTTCTTGCCATGAGGCACGGTGCTTTTTTAATAATGTGCATAGAAAGGAATATTGAAAGTTTGAACATAGAAAAATACATTTGAATTATTACAATAGAGACATTTCTACCTGACGTAAATAAGGAAATGCTGATCTGATATTTCAGGCGTATTTGTTTTTGAAACTTCAGGTACCATGCATTCTGTTTTCCTCTCTTTCAATCACAGCAATTATCTTTGCATAACTAAAGACATGGTCTTCGGTAATGGTAAAGCAGATTTGAGGATACAGGTGGAAGAAGTAAATAGTTTTAGGTTCTTAGGAGCCACCCTATTCAAAGACTGCAAATCCATGGCAGATATCATTAGAAGGGTCTCAGTAACAGCAACAGCAGTGATGGCTAGGCTGGACAAGGTATGGCTTGTATGCGATATCTTCAAGTTTTCCTTAAAGTGCAACCTATACAAATCTCGTATTACAGATCGTACTTTACGGGCATGGGCTTTTCAACATGATAGATTGAGCTGGTTGTCCTGTACAAGACTTGCTCATTATCGCCCCACACAGCGCCGATTCACACCCTAATGACCGGTACTAGTCAAATGACCACATCAAAATACTGTTTTTGAAAAATACTGGTAATGATGTTTATATTTTCAAATGTCTTTGAGTAGTAATTTTTTAATTATTGTATTTAATTATACATTATTTTAAAAATAAAATATATAACTAATATTTACATTTGTTCTTATTTCTAATGAAATACATGTCCTCTGCTTTCCCAGACTGGAATCTTAAAGCACGTTGCAAACTTTAAAAACAAACCACAGAGACTTGGAAACGGGTACCAAAAATCAAATCTGAACAAACATATACAGAATAAATAAAGAAAGGAAGAGGTTAAAGTGTTTCTTGGTGATACTCTTGAACATAAATTTTCTGCCTTTCTAGAAATATAATCATCCTAAAAATGGTGATCATAGTATTTTCACAAATGTGTAGTACCCATGCCAAGTAACAGCTGTAGACGTCGTGAAAAGTTGCATTCAAACGTCTATAATTGAATCCCAAAGCAAACCTTGTTGGTCTTCTACTCATCATTATTATCATTAGTCCCTGACCTGGAGCAAGCTATTACAGGGTAACCCGATGTTACTGTCGGCGAGTCCCTCCCAAAGATTCAAAGGCACAGTTGTTAGCGGGGTTACTGAACCCGAGGCAATAAATATGTAATTTAACATCGAAATTAAACAGGCTTATAAAGAGAAAAACATCTCCCGGAAACCCTGCTAATAACTGCCAGTCTCCGGAGACAGTTATCTTAGCCCCAAGACCTCTAACAATAATGGTGCCAAGCGAATGTGTTAACCACTAACTACTCTGTCAGGTTCCCCCTCGGAATGTTATTTGTTGTGTGGTTTCGCGCGACCTTGGCTGCGTGAGTGAGTGTGCCTGTATGTCTATATTTATATCCGTGAGAGCGTTTTGTGTTCTGAACAAGAAAAACTTTTTTAAAAACACGAAAGGAAGGAAGTCTACTCAACAGGAACTTTCCGTTCTAACTCAAGTGACCTAGATGAAAGACCGGTCTGACATGATGGACTCATCTCATTAAATACTCTTCTCCAAGTGTTGGTGAGTATAGTCGACCTGCTTTCTGACCTGTTTCTGGTACTGAGTGCTAGCCACGTGTGTTAACAGGTTATTTATTATTCTAACTGTAATGATGGCTACAACAAGCACAGGATCGTAGCATTTTTCTACTCGCTGTGAAGTTGTCACACACCGACACCTGATAACAAACAGAGCGTCAGGGTGTGAAGGTCAGAAAACAAGGCCGTGAATAACTCGACCCACAACTTGTCGTTACCAGGTGTCAAAAAAATGAATTATCTGAAAAATTACTGTCGACACACATGACAATGAGTCAAATGCCTGTCTATCTGCGTATGCTTTAGAAAATATTTTTTCTAGTTGCCATACAATGGCCGACGCTTTTGATTAGAATATGCACACCAACATGTAGGAGTTGTTGTTATTGTCTGATCTTCACTTTCATTGTTTACGTGCCAAAAGCTGAAATAAAAATAAAAAACGAGTAGCTAATACAAGGTTGAAGGTTGACACAATGACTTGTAGCAATATTTCTGTGGTGTATGTGTGAGCACTGACGTATAGCCCGGTGCAGACACACTTATTAAGAAGTCGTCGGAGATTGTGCAACTCGAGACAAGACTAGACAGGTCGTGTGACTAGTCATAAGGTCAAAAGCCTCTATGTCAAGGAGTTTCACGAACAGTCATGTTACAAAAGCTGCTGAAATGTTTTTATCGCTTGTGACTCAAATAATTAACGCCTCATGTCAAATCCGCGCACTGCTCTGTCACCCGATATGTCGTGTGTTCAAGTTGCACAGAATACACCCGGTACACGTCACGTGACTACATTTACGGGTGTATGCATTGCAGCACTACCATGCAGCAGACTAGGCGTTTATTTAGGCTCACACTTAAGTAGGGTAGGAGAGATGGATTAATATATATATATCAGTTTATCTGATCTGTGCTATGTCGCTAGAGTGATTGATAATGTTTCACTATCAGACTTCAAGTTGTAAATCTGATAAACAAACAAAATGGGTGTTAAATGTAATAATAGTTTTACTCTATCCTAGGCTACAGACTAATGAAGTATAATCACATTTACATCTCTACTTGTGCTACATTGTTCCACGTGTGCAGAGGGGAACATTAAAACCTTTACCATTGACTGATTGTATGTTAATACCAGACTGTACGGGTGGTGTCGAGTAAGACACACCTGTACAAAGAAAGAAAAGACCCTTTGACCGGCGTTTAGTGTTCACCACACAAATTTAACTGCCAGCGGTGGCGCAGTGAAACTCTAGCGGCTTTGCCACCATATTGTTACCCTGTCATGAGAGTAGGCAACACTTATATAGGTTACTTGAGTGTAGGTGCAAACTGTAGACTAGGTTACAAGGGACTGGGCAAAGTAGACTAGCAGGTAAGACACATAAACTTCGAGAATATGAAGTCACAAGACATTACTTAGGTCCTTGCCAAGATTGCATGCATTAACTCTCAAAATTGATTAGTGAAAAAATAAAAATATTTGTATAGTGCATTAGTGCGGAATCTCCAAGCTTCACATTACCATGCCATTAATATCAACAAAACTCGGAAAGAGTGTAAACAGTAATACCGACTCACTGGGTTAGAAGAAAGTCTTTAGCGCTCCTTGATAACTTGGAAGACATTTAATCGCCTGCGATCTTGCAATCAAGACCAGCAGCATTCCTAAAATTTAAATAATAATCTTGATGTGAAAACTTAGTTTGGCAGTGTTGAGAAATACTAGACAATTATGAATTGTATTGGCTGTGTGTCATGGTAATGTAACTAGCAATGAGCAGACAATGTAATAAACCTCTGATATCCGCCAACAAATTTGGAGTTGTGTTTCTCTCTGACCGACCTACTACTTATTTAAGTAGGAAGAAATTTTGAAGTTTCACATTATTTGCAATTTTCTTTGATTTTGATCTCTCTGCGCCATATGTTTCATATGTGTCTTCCGTATATCTTTCTTTAGTCTGTGCTCATTACTTCGTGTCTTATAAAGAACCAAATGTCCTCCAGTACTTATTTACAAACTTTTCTATCTTAAATTCTATTAAGTCTGCTGGAGGGAGGGGTAACTTTTAAAGATGCCTGAATGCTATCATCTGAAATAAAGATGTAAAATTATAAATGTTTATATTTAATATAATGATATTGTTGTTGCTTACAGATTAAACTACTATGGGAGAGATGGTCCATAGTAGCCCACGGCGTTCCTCGCGGCATTTTCTTGTGCTTATATTCATACTCAGAATTATTTCAAGAGTAACTGGACAAGGTAACTGTTACCTTTACTGTCAGACATAACTTGTTTTGTTTCCTTTCGCACTAATCTTATATCATCTAGCTACGTTCTCACAATATATGTATAATGCATCCTTTGGAAAAAAAGGATGACAACAATTGTAGATGTAGATTTCAGGTGGAGGTTTTATTTATTTATTTTATTTTATTTTGGCATCATCATCATCATCATCATCATCATCATCGTCATCGTCACCGTCATCATCAACGTCTTATCGTTCTAATCTTTTTTCATCATTACTGTCATTAATACCACCTACATCAGGCCAACACCAAAACAGCCAGAGTTCATGGATGTGTTTTTGTTTGAGCTTTTTACTTTGCTTGTAAAATCCATTCCAGACAACAAGGTAACGTGTGACGTGCCCTCTGTGACGGCGCTAACAAGCACGTCACTAACCTGCAACTTTCCTGAAGACATCAGCCAGACTAGAAAAGATGTGTCTGTGTACCTGTACAAAGAGAGTGAAAATCCAGGTGTGTACCTTAGTACTCAGTATGCTACATCTAGCTTTCTCTCTTTTGGCAAAATCAAAGATCTTGTTTTAATTTTTTAAAACGAAGTATTTAAGAAAATTTTTCATCAGCGCTCTTTATCACAGAAACACGGACAAGTGTGCTCAGACACTTTGTCATAAAATAAAAATAAAGTGGTTGAAATCGAGAACAACTGATTAACAAATCTCACATTTCTTTCTGTCTGTCCAGACGCCATCTTAGACTGCTGGTGGCTGGGAGGACACATGGACTGTTACTCTGCCCCTGGCTACGAACACACCAAGTCCATCTCTCGCCAGTTAACTGTGACCATACCGCGAGCTGCCGCCAATCAGACCGGAACCTACGCGTGTCAGGTGGCTGGGTACGGTCCTGATCAACTTAGAACCTGTGACTTTAAAATCCAATCAGGTGAGTTATACAGAGTCTAATAAAATTCAGTTAGTAAAAGTAAAATGCACTGAAGCCACAGTTATAAATTTCGAGTTCAGATCCCATGTCAGGTCACATGAACGTGTTTCTGAATTAGACACATGTTAAAAGTGCTGTTTTTCCTCTGGTTTAATATATATCTTTTGAATATCTTTTATTTCTCTCTGCGAAAACATTTACTTAAAAGTATTTTCATATTAAAAAAGCGATTCCAGCCTACCGATTAAAAAGTGATCATCACTGAAAAAACCGCTATTAAACTCTTTTTTTTCTGATACCTCACAGGCACTAAAACAATTTGTGATGCACCATCAGTGAGGCAGGGATCCCCAGCTTTGCTGTCATGTTACTTTTCTGAAAATGTCGAAGAAAGTAAAAGAGATTTTTCTGTATACCATGTCTCAAGTAAAGGTTCTCAAGGTATTGTAAATAGTACAGTTATCTTTTTTTTATTTTAATTCTTTTAGTAAACTAGTTTAGGTTGTTTGTAACTTTGTTGAAAGGTCAATGTAACTTTATGTTTGTAGATTGATATTTTTTATGGTTTCTAATGTCAGTTTCTCTTGATTTATTTGTTTTTTAATATCAGTCAATCAATCAGAATGTAATTATGTCTCTTTCCCTCCAGCATATAACGGTATGCAAAATATTAAAACATATATGTATATAAATCAACCCACATATATATTTATGGAAGAAGTGTTTACTAATAACATGTTTATCTATTTTTGATGCAATTTTTTCTTGACTAGAGATCGTCTTGACCTGCACATGGAACCAAGGCAGTTTGACATGCAACACCGCACGTGACTACCAGTTTGACAGGAGAATAACCAACATTGCCACAGTGAAGATACCCAAAGTCTCAGCTAGTCATACGGGTACCTACTCCTGTCAACTTACAGGTGCCACACGAGGCGACTTCGAGGACTGTGTATTTAATCTCGATGAAGGTATTGAAATATTTTTAAGGTTCTATATACCCTTTTGCTTAGGCGATGAGAGTAGACTGAATCGTGTGAAAATCGTTCACTTGGTAAGAATTTGTTTTAAGAGTCTGTACCCCCTTTTTGCTTTTTCGGTTTTTGTTTGTTTGTTTGTTTGTTTGTTTGTTTGTTTGTTTGTTTGTTTGTTTTCTTGTTTGCATTTTTGTTGGGGTTTTTTCTTCTTGCCTTCTCGTACTATTCGTTAATGATGCACCGCAGAATTTTTTGGTGACAGGACAAGCGACCTCCTGTAACATCCCACCTGTCAAGCTTATGGAGTCGGCAAAGTTAACCTGCAACTTTAGTGTCGACATCAACAAAACGAAAACAAACTTTAACATCGTCCACTTCAGTGATCAAAATAAAACAGGTAAACATCAATTCTGAGATATGCGAAGTAATGTCTTCGAATAATTATTACTAAGCCGACACATTGTGCATCATTGAAGTATTTCTTCTATAGAAAATCAGTAAATTATTACACGTATGACAAAGCATTTGTATGTGCTGTTTTCTGTGCTGTAGGTGTTGATGTGTTGAAGTGTGTCTGGCAACACGGTGACCTGGTTTGTGACGTCACATCAGGTTTTGAGTTCAGCCGCCCGGTAACGGACCAACTTACCATCACAATTCCAAGAGCAAACCACAACCACATTGGAGAATATTTGTGTCATCTTCAGCAATATTTAGATAAGGCCACACGTTGTAAATTTATTTTAGGTAATATTAATTTATTTTCTTTAAATCGTCTAATCAATTGTTTGGCCAATTCTTTCATCTCGTACCTGACGAGAGATAGAGAGATTCGAGTGTCATGAGGGTTGAGAACAATGTCTAAAGAGTTTACTGTCTTTAAAAACATCAGTAATTTTCAAAAGAATATCATGTGAAACAGTAGTCCTTTTACCATATTGCTGTGTTATATCATTAACAGTGTCAGTTCTTTAGTTCCAGACTCAGGAGTAAACAGCAAAGTGTCTGTGATTGTTGGGGTACTCATCACACTAATGCTTCTGGTGCTGATGGTTGTGGGAATCGTACTTTACCGAAGATTTTCAGTCAGAAAGTACGTGAGCGATCTTAAACAATATTTCTAGTTTCTACAGCCAACTATTACTACCCGGCTAAACTGTTTTCTCTGTAAAATGTTTCAAATGACTTTCTGTGCAAGCAAAATTAAATTTTGATCAACTCAAAATATGTTTCTTCTGTAGAAAATTGTGATCATCCTTTTAATTTTAATATAATATGCATTTAAACTTAATAAGAAAACAACGTTCATTTATGAGGTCAGCTGCTTAGCGTGTTAATTAAATACTGTTTGATTGCTGATTAAATTATTCATTACAGAATGAATAATAAAACAACTACTAGTAAAGATGGCCAACCACTGCTGCCTATTCAGGTAAGATTCATAATCTTCGATATGAGATTATTGACGGCAGACGTTTTGACCGACTTGTATTCATTTAAAGGTTGGGAACGCAGCAAAAGCTGATGCTTACATGAATAAAAATAGTCGCATGTAGGTTCGGTTAGAGCAGACCTGGGCAAAGGGCGGCCCGCGGGCCGAATCCGGCCCGCCTCTTGTCTCTGACCGGCCCGTGTAGCAAGATAGGACCTCTCCTCAAGATTCGAACTCCCCTCAAGGTGTTTTAAGGACAGAACTGAGCTCTCAGCGAGAACCAATGGTCTGTGCATACTACAAAATTAAAGTTAACAGTAGAGAAACACGTAAAGAGATGTGTATAGTGGGACTATTTTTCTTTGATATCACTGCGCGAGTGGGTGTTTGATCGTCTGCTAAGGAGTAACTACAAGTCAAATTTAAATAAAAATAACATGAAAAAAGCTAAACACCTACAACTCACGCTTTATTTTTGGTTTTGATAAAAAATTACCACGAAAATGTATGCTAATCCATTCAGCAACACTGGAAAACCCAACGTCTACATACCTCGAGGGACTTCGAATCTTGAGGAGAGGTCCTATCTTGCTACACCCGCACCCTGGCCCGCCCGCCAGTATATATACTATATATACAGTATTGGGTAAAACTGAGTTAACTATATTAGTCCGGCCCTCTAAAACCATCCCAGTTTCTCATGCGGCCCCTGGAGAAAATTAATTGCCCACCCCTGGGTTAGAGTATACTTTAGAGGGTTCCCAGTCACTTAATCCCCAGACACTTCATCCCCGACACTTAATCCCCGACACTTCATCCCCTAGACTTTTAATCCCTAAGCACTTAATCCCCAGACACTTAATCCCTAAACTAAATCCTTAACTATAAAAATTATGAAGTCTACGAAAAATTTAATTGAAATTCAAATTCAAACCATGCTATTAACTTCAACGTCATTTGAACATCTACAACATTAGTTAAAGTTCATATAAGTTAGTAAATTTAATGTTCTTCAACAATATGATATGAAAATTGTTCTTGAGTGTTCGCGAGGTAATTGCTGTTAATCAATATGAAAGGTAAGCTAATGATCGGAGGTACAGAAGACGATCCATTGACTCATATCTCTCTACAATGTTGCTAACTCAGCGTATTTCCTCTCTGGACGTTCCTCTGTGCCGGCGCATGATTGTAGAACAGACGCCTTGCGTAGCTGACAATCCTTAAGTAGACCTTCAAGGAATGTTCACATCGTTGGGTGATGACAGGAGAAGAGAGATTGAAAGGCGTGATGCCAACCCTCCACAGAGTTGTTTGTGTTATAGAGGCATTAAACAATGCTTTATAGAAGAATCAGTGATTAGAAATCACTTATTGCTCTATACAGGAATAAGTGTGTGGGGATGACGTTTTCTAATTCAATGCTTTGACAGAAGCATTACATAATGCTTTATAAAGGATTAAGTGCATGGGGATTAAGTGTCGGGGATTAAGTGCTTAGGGATTAAATGTCTCGGGGATTAAGTGTCGGGGATGAAGTGTCGGGGATGAAGTGTCTGGGGATTAAGTGACCGGACACCACTTTAGAGTGTGTGGTGACATTTTAAAAGCCTGATAAATTTCATAATCCTACGAATCGTTACTAATTACAGGATAGCGATGAGACTACAAAAATATTGCAGGAAAGTCTATCAGCCAGCATCCAGACCATGTACCCAGATATTCTCACCGCCTGCTTTTTCGTGCCTTCACTCTACATCAACAGAAACAAGTATACACAGGTTGAGGTGGCGGGTGAGAAGGTCGTTGTCATGGAAGCCGCACCAGACGACACACTGAGGCACGACCACGCCATCCAGCACGTCCTCAACTGTCTGCGCCACCTGGCGGACAGAGACCAGCAGGCCATGTTTGTCCTCTCACAGTTCACCTGTGACGACTACCTGGCTAGTGTTGACGAGCAGTTTTCCCAACACAAGCTGCCGATGCCCTCTGACCTCACACGTCGTGACAAGCGCTATGAGAACTTTGATGTACTCATCGTCCACCGACAGTACGGTGTAGTGGTTGTGGTGGTGAAGGCGTCTGTGTGTACAGCAGACATGGGGTTAGAGATAAGAGACAATGAGAGGGTTGTACAGGATTTACGTGAAGCTGTCAAACAGTTGGATGGAGCGGAGCGCATGTTGAAGCATCTCATGGCGGATGTGAGGCCTGGTACTACGATACGTAAAACATTGATGTTACCAAACCTCTCGCTGAAATCATTGTCAGAAATACTGGCAAAACATCAAGACCTAGCGAAGGTAAGTTTTATTAAATATTGTTGTTTATTTACTTTTAGTGCTACCTCCATGTTTTTCCCCCTTCCAATGAAAAAAAACACGCCTTAAACCTTTGTCAGATTAAAAGGACATATGCAGTGCTTTTTCCAATTAATGTTTTAAAAATTTATTCGTTTACTTGTAATATTAAATACAATTTGTAGGTATGACAAATCTCGGAAAAGCTAGAAACTAAAAAATAAATAGCCTGCATATTAATCAATGAAATATTATGTTTGAATTAGAGATAATTGTGATAAAAATACGGTTTTAAATGTGATAAATTTTAACATCGTTCTTTTAAAAATCACCGTGTGGTGGTCTACACATTTTTCGAAAATCGTGCAGAGCATGTTATAGCCTGTTACCCGTACATACCTCACAACACTGAGGGCTGACTGTCACGAGTTCCGCTCTCGTCTCGGACACGCTGCTCTTTCTCGGCATGTGACATCTGTGTACAGGGCTAGCTGCGATGCTCGTTTATAACTTTAGTTGCTGGCTCGGCGTAAAACACAGATTCCATCCCACTTGACTAATTGAAAAGAAATAGACAATTTACTCAAAATCCATTTTATTATTATCTTTTGCATTTGTTTTGTGTCAGGCTTTAAGGAAGAGCACCGAGCTCACAGAGCTGCTTGATATCTCTGGTGCATGCTTGTGTGCTGATCAGTTGCACGATGACAACATGGTCGACCAGTTGAAAGTCTGGATACAAAAACATCCTTCAGGATCGGAGGTTGATCCTAACATCAGCGATAATAACTACCGAAAGATAGTCTCCAGGTGAGCATTAGGTCAGAAAAAGCAAAAAAAAAAAAGACACACGAGCATATATATATATACAGTCGCACCAAAACACACATACACACATTCATATACATGAAGAGGCATCAATACATTTAAAAAGTAAATCCAAACACAAACTGGGGAAAATTTTTCTATTTCAGATTTTGTGGTCCAGGCACCAGACCGTCCTTGACCCTGCCCGATGGCCGTCGTGTGTGTACACCAAGTTCACAGGAACACGCCGTCAGTCTCACAGGAGAACTATTTAACGGCGCCATCATCCACCCTGAACATCAACAACTGTTGACAGAAGCGCCACCTCGAGTCTTTATGTTCGGACCCCCCGGGTCAGGCAAAACAACCTCGCTCAGACTGATGGGCAAGAAATGGTTGTCAGAGGGTCACCGGGTCTGTGTGCTCTCAACATGGAGAGAAAATGTAACAGCCTCAAAGTTGTTGTACAGTAGGCTGATGAAAGATGTAGCAGAGATAAGATACAACTTAGAACAATCAAAACACGTGGTGTGCCCTGATCAAGTCAACCGTGAGAGTTCTACACAAGAAACATCATCAACAATAAAGTCAAGCAAACAAAACAAAGCAGATTTGAAGAAAGATGCAAAATCAAAGAAAGACATCAAACTGATATATAAAGAAGTGAACATGGAGAGCACAGATATGAAGAAAGTCATCAAGGACTTGTCGCAAGTGTCATCCACTGACGATCTGTTCATCCTTTCTGATGACGCAGGACCCTTAAAGTACATTTTATAATATTTTTAAATTAAAAAGTACGTGAGCGCGCACACACACACACATACACAGGTATTTACTCAGAGACAGGCAGTTAGATAGGCAGGGTAGGACGCAGACACACAAAAATAATCACACAGACATATAAAGAAGCACGCTGCAGTCATGTATGTAAGCTACATTACCTACATATTATGTGCTGTTTAAGCACGTGACTTTAATTAACAGTCTCTACAAAACAAAGCGGATTCGTGGGTGTTTTTTTTATGAAAATCTGAAGCTGGAAAATATTATCAAAATATTATTACCGCTATGTAAAACAAATTGTCTAATAGGGTATACACTATTTTTTTTTATAAATGTGGTGCTTTGGTTGTGGTGATTGCCAAAATATACAACAAAGGGAAAGCAAAATTAAGCAATTAGCCATAATCATGAAAACGTATCGACTATTTGCACTGGTCCCAGAATCTTCATCCATTTTTTCCCCTTTATTTCACTTCGGACTCATCATGCCAAAATTTATGTAGGTCCAACCATCACATATGCGCTGTTTATGAATGTTTGTAATGTTTTATATCTTCGATATAGGAATTCGTTTTGGTTTGTTGCAGTGAAGGAGAATCATTCCAGTTGTTTTGTGACCAACTGTGGACTGTAAATCAGAATGTGCACCTGTGGGCTGCCAGCTGTTTAATACAGAGCATTTCAAACAAATGGAAAGCAGTCGAATACCAAAGTACAGTTTCGTGTCCACCTTCATTACTTAGGGAAAAAGAATTGATCAACATTGTAGATGAAGGAAAATTTAAACATTTTATTAACTGGGATCTGAGCACAATAGATGTCGCTCCAACAGAGGGTCTGCCAGTGAAGTTTGTCTACCACTGTGGAGAAGGTCATTCAAAGGGTCATCCTTTTACATGTGTCAAGTGTAGCCGCTGTGTTGTTGACCTGCTGACAGCTCTACACATCAACCAACACGGTAGGAAGTCGTTACTTTACTTTTTCTCTAGTAAATATATGTGTTTTTGTTATAAATATCAGAACAACATCATTTACCATTTTAACTCAGTAGCAAGTTTCGTGAATCTGACTACTGATGTGATTAGATGTTTATTTAAAGCAGACATATTTGTATGATCTATTGTTATTATGCCTTTTGTTACCGGATTAACGATATTTTGGGGGTTTTATTATGTAATATTATTAAAATTTAAAAAAAAAAACAAGTTTCCTATGTTTCCCAAATAATGTCGAATACTTTTTGTCTAGGTAGAGAGACCAGTCAAAGCAAAAAGATGGGTTATAGTTCTATCGGCATTTTGGAAAAGTCAGATGGTGTAAACACAGACATCCTGACACCCTGTCTCTACCCGAGTGACGTGTTGGTCCTGCATGAGTACGAGCATTATGAGCAGACGACGTTTTTCAAAACTCTTAAACAGTCCGGCTTTAACATTAAGGTGGTGGAGAAAGAGAACATCCATCTTCTGTCTGAAGACAACCGTCATGATGTGTGGGTTGCGGATGGCACGCAGTTTCGAGGCTTCAAGCGAAAAGTTGTAGTGTACGTGGAGGGACATGTTGGACAGTCTAAGGTATCACTGGACTGGGTACGACTTCGCGGAGTCACTAACTGTACAGCTCAATTGATATGGGTTCGAGACAAAATGTCAGAGACATCACAAGCATAATACACACACACACATATACACACACCGTCGCATGCGTGCACGCACTTTGGTGAACAAATGTTCTTTAGTGGATGTTTTTTCTTCTGGCTGTGTTGTCTTTGTATCTAACTAGATGTTGATTGCAATTGTAATATAATAATTGTAACATTAGTACACTGATTACTGGCATTTTCTTTTACTTAAAGGTACACTGTATATGATAAAATGAAAATAGTTTTGTGATTTACTGTTGTGAAAGAAGGGAGAGAATTACTCATTAAGAAGTCCGATAAATAAGTGACATCAATGTAATTTCGTTGATATTTTTCACGTGACAGTATCTGTAGTATATTTCATATAATAGTTGCCGTTTCATCGATATAAATAGGTAGGTTGGTCTTAGAGGTACAGTCCCCTTAAGCATTTGTAAGCAATAAACGTTTGTGTACGCTTATTTTATGTACGAGGAGAGTGTGTGATGATGATGATGATGATGCTATTGCATGTCTGTGGTGGCTGGTTGGGTTCCCACCTAAACATCTCTGCATTACTTCCCATTGAAACTGTGCAAATATCGTCTACCTGCTGAACAAATTCTGAAAGATTTTGTGTGAAGATTCTTTTAAACCTATGATCTTAGGGCAATTGTTCTCGATGTAAAGGTTGCTTCTCTATCCCGCCATGGATACTTAATCTGACCAGCACACGACCAGCAACACTCACTACTTCATTACAGCACACACGTGCATTCACACAATCAAGAAAATAGATATATGTATACACGTGAAAGAAAAAATAATTAAGTAAAAAATGCATAAATTATATATACATAAACAGCAATTATCTCAACACCGTGGCTAGCTAGTGATACTCGGCTACTTAGCTTGTTGCCGATAGTCTTTTTAGTCTGTTTACTCGTGACGACAGGAACTGGACTGTCAACATTCCACAGTTGGAATTATCATCCACACTACAGGGGTATAATTTACAGTTCACATGTATCATACACAGTTCTCATATACAATTCCAGTTCGCAAGTATATATATATAATCCACCGTCTTTTGGGAAGCTATATTCCCAACGGTTGATCTACACAAGCTTGTTCCTCGAGACGAACCAACAGGATAGACGCTTGATTGCTGAGGTAGTCGGCAACGATAAATCGGTAGATCTCCACCCGACCTACTGTTGGGGTAGCAACTAGGGCAGACTAACTGCGCGTCAAAGTCTACATCACGGGTACTCCTACCTATCCTCGCCAGGCCGAAACTATTTTAAAACCACTTAGAAGTTTCACCTAACCAACGCTTCACAGCTATACAACAGGTTATGAACGACCTGGGACTTATACAGCCTACATTTTGTGACAAAGCTCGGCTATACTCTGTTCAGACTGACTAAGTTGTTGTCATCTGGAGACGAATGACTGGTGTGCTCATGCTTCCGTGAAGAGTGTCACGCCCACTGACTTCACATTCTGTGCCTGGCCTACGATTTGTTTTTAAAGCAGGTGGGAGCCAAACAGAGAGAAGAGAGGAAGAGGTAATCGAAAAAATAAGAAGAGAAAAAAAATTATGCAACAAGCTGTTTATTCCTACGGAAATATCCGTAACCTATAAATATCGAAATTTCTCGTAAACTGATTGCTGTGTTCCTTTGGGTTGACAAGGTATTTGCAGGTGAGTGCAGACATTTTTATCATTGTTGTTTAATAGTGTGAGTGGTATGTGTGGTGTGGCAAAGAATAGACTGCTGAACCTATGTATACACACTTGAAGTCTCGCTATTGTCAAAGGCGGATATTCAAGAAGCCATTTTGAAAGCAAGACATTTGTAGACTTGTAAAAACTAAACCAGTTGATGTATTGATTGGAAGTGGAAGTGAAGTTTTCGATGGATATTGTCGTTTGTTGTCTAACAAAACTATGTTGTTATTGTCAATATGTACCAATTCACTAATTGTAGAAATGTGCATTATAAATAGCTTCGTTACATTTTAAGTGGTGAAATCCACGTAATTTATTTTAATGATTATTTTTCAAATCATAAGTTGAAATCGTTTTTATGTTTATGCAAACCACAATCGTGTGTGTATGTATATGCATGACAACTAATTTATGAGACAACATTAACTCTTTGTTAACAGTTGTGATGGCTAAGACCTCTACATTTCCTGTTCAGCAATGTTCTCTTACATTAAAACTTCTTGCAATGCTACAATATTTCCACTGTGTTCCCGCATTAACACAAGGTAAAGAAAAGCTCTGTGACTTTAATAAAAGGTTATTTTTACTTTTTTTTATCTATGATTTTCTTGAAGTCTCTTTTCGTTGCACAGTACTTATAAATGGTATATTTGTTCTTTTAATATCCCAAATATTTGTTGAAGTATTTAAGCCCTGATGTATTACTAATTTAACTTGATTTACGTTAGTTTTGTGTCTCTTTATAAGACACACGATCACTCGCATTCAAGTTATCAAATAAAGCCAGGATTAAACACAACATATTTCCTACTTACAATAAAACATCAAATACTGTGGTTCAAAAACATAAGCTATTTTGTTCTGTGTAAATGAGTCGCATTGCAAATGTACGCAAAAATTTGAACATCGCTCTCTTTAACTACCATGAACTCACTGTATCAGTCCTGTCATATTTCTAGATAAAAAGGCTTAGGCTCGGTATTGGCCTTCTTTTAAAATTAGGTTCAATTCACTATCATAAATGTCTCATTCCCTTCACCATCCCTCCCTACTGTTGCTAAAACTTGACCTGCTATGACTAATAATGTAGTACAAGTTATAATGCTGATAGTGGAAGCAGACAAGTAGTAAGCAATAGCAAAGAAAAAGTATACCTCGCTGGTAGATTATGCTCCTGTCCTAATCTTGTTACAATTCAACATTGTTTATTACTAAAGGGAGAGAAATCACATGTGACGTACCAGCAGCACAACTCTTCCAGGACGCAGTTCTGACTTGTAGCTTTCCCGAGGACTTGAGTATCACAAGAAAATCATTCACTGTCTACCACTATGACAAACAGGAAGATTCTGGTAATTTTTTAATTATTTTTTTTATCCCTTTTCATCATTTCCTCCAATTTTCATTCTCTAGAAAGCATTCTTTTATTTCAATTCTGACTTATTTACTTTCCTTCCTTCAGTTTTCTATGGCTACAGTCTGTCTAAATGATATTAAGAGGTCTGTTAAATATAAGACCTAAATAGTTAAAATAAATACATTATTTTTTAGTGAAGCAAGTTTGTGGTGATCTTTGTTAATGAGAAAGGAATACTTGTTTTATTTTTCTGTCTACTGACAAAAACCTTCATTCAGAGAACATTTATTTATGCAAAGTTACAAGAAGTAATCTCAAATCTTCGAAATTGATTAGTATAAACAAATTTTGCTAACAGATCCTGTGCTAGACTGTTGGTGGATGGATACAAAATACGAATGTATTGTGAAAGCCAATATCGAGTACAACAGGACTGTCAACACACACCTGAGTATTACTATTCGCCAGGTGACTTTCGCAAACTCAGGTGTATACGCTTGCCAGGTGTATGGTTATGATACGAGTCTCTACCAAAAGTGTTATCTACAAATTAAGACAGGTGCTTTGCTTATTATTTTCAAAGAAAGTGATTGCTTTATATGAACAGGTGCTTTTTTGATATTAAGTTTTGATATACTACTTTTTGTTACTGGAATACAATGTTGGGTTCGGTTTTGTAGTAGATCGCTTTTAATATATTTTACTCATGATTACATTTTACCGGTGGATGCAAATGAATTCTGCCACGCAAAGATTTTTTCAGATTTCAGAAAGTATTGTGTGGGTGCTTAAAAAAAGGGAAAGAATTAAAGAGAGAGAGGGGTGAGGGGTGATCACCGGCTAGCAACACCAAACACGCTTATCTCCCTTGCCAATAGCGATGATCATGTCAAAGACCTTTACATGCTGGTACAAGTGGGCGAAACTAGTTTCAGTGTCTAACTAATGAGTTTTTAATGGCGTGCATTCGTATTCGTTTTCCATTGACATATTGTATTAAAATAAACTAGGGATTGAAAAAAACCACCAGAGAGACAGAGAGACCGAACGAGAAAGAGAAGGGAGCCTTTACCTCAGTAGTGTAAATCAAATTTGAGTAAACTTACGAAGCAAGCAAACCAAGAACATTGACAATACCTTATTATATGTTCATCACTGTTTGTGTCTAACTATGCACACGTGGAACAAATGACCCAGCGTACTTTAAATTCCAATAAAACTTTATTCTAATTAAGTGGTTCATACAAAAATTAAGGGTATAAGACAGTGAAGAAAAATTTATAAAAATGATCGGACTACCCAGGTTGTTGGCGAGTAATATCACAAACTACAGCTTTCAAATTACAGGAGTTACACAAGGTGACTATAAGAACTAATCTCTTACATTCCAGTGAGTCTATTATCAGAGAATATTTAAGGATTGAGGAGGAATTTTTAGAAAATCACATGTGACTTTATTTTGGATTTATATTATCTTCCTTAGTCAGTTACTATAAAATATACAAGAGTTAAATAACGGGGGCACATGCGATAAAATAACAATACAACCTGTCTTTGTTCCAGAAAAGCCAGCCTCCTGTACTGTGCAGCCAGACACCCTAACCTGCAACTTTCATGTCGATGTCAACAAAACTAAAGCGAACTTTAAAGTCATCCATGTCAGTGATCACAGTAAACCAGGTAATATCCCCTGCTATCAAGATTTTATACTACAGTAAGTTTTCACAACTTAATCTCTTAAAACATTTTACTTTCTCTTGGGATATGAAACGTGTGATCAGGCTAAATACACAGAATGTTAACCTTAAAGTTTCTCTTACATATAAATACTAAAATATTATAGGTGTGGATGTGTTGATGTGTACTCTCTCTCTCTCTTCCTGTGATGCAGGTGTTGATATTTTAAACTGTAAATGGCAAGACGATGCCCTGGTTTGTGAGGTGACATCAGGGTTTGAGTACAGCCGCCCGGTGACTGACCACGTGACTGTCACGATTCCCCGGGCAAACCACAGTCATGATGGTGAATACATGTGTCAGCTCCACAACTCTGACAATACTGCGACACGTTGTCAGCTTCACTTGGGTAGTGTTAATTTGTTGCTGTATGTTTTGTGATTTTAATGAGTCAAGTGCTTTATTTAACGACATAGCGAGTAAAAGTGATGTGTCTATGATTCCTCGGGTACTCGTCTCTCTTCTTATTTCGGTGCTTATGGTTGACCAGATTTGACTCCAATGCGGGTTAGAAACAATATTTGAAATATTCATTAGTAAATTTCAGAATAAATATCATGTAAACACTAGTGATTTTATGCTATTACTCTGTTAGAACATTACTAAGGTAAGTTACTTATTTTGAATTTTAGGAAGTAACAGTGACCTGGCTGTGATTGTTGGGGCACTCGTTGCAATTTTGATTTTGGTGCTGATCGCTGTTGGCATCCTACTCTACCGCAAATGTCCAGTAAAAAAGTAAGTGAGTGATCGTAATAAAAACATCTTAAATGTCTACAGGTAACCAATACTATCATCGACAGGATAATTTCGTTATTAACTGTACGAAATGTGTATCTATCTAAGCAAAGATAATTTGGAACAACTCAGTATCATTGCTACTTCTTAGGCAAATCCTGTTCATCCGTTCATTTATGTAATTCCAGTAGTAGCAATTATTGTAATATAGAAATAAACATCGTATGACCAGGCAAGCTGGTTAGCCTGATAAGTACTATTTATTTGTTAAAAATAATTATTACAGAGTACATCAACAAACAACATCTACTAGTGAAGAACACCAGCCAATGTTGTCGATTCAGGTAAGATTCATTTTCTTGTATGCGTGGTGACTGATGAATGATACTCGACCGATACATTTGCATTTTTAGGATGAAAAACTAGATAAAATTACTTCCTTATGCTTTTATAAATCATAATATTTATGTTCGCTAAAAGTAAGCTTTTAAGTTTGTATACGGCATAGTGCAAATATGTGTATTACATCTGATAATGTTAGTATCTTTACATATTTCAGGCTACCGATCAGACTACACAAAGATTACAGGAAAGTCTATCAGCCAGCATCCAGACCATGTACCCAGATATTCTCACCGCCTGCTACTTCGTGCCTTCAGTCTACTTGAACAGAAACACGTACACACAGGCTGAGGTGGCGGGTGAGAAGGTCGTTGTCATGAAGCCCGCACCAGACGACACACTGAGGCACGACCACGCCATTCAGCATGTCCTCAACTGTCTGCGCCACCTGGCGGACAGAGACCAGCAGGCCATGTTTGTCCTATCACAGTTCACCTGTGACGACTACCTGGCTAGTGTTGACGAGCAGTTTGCCCAGCACAACCTGCCGATGCCCTCTAACCTCACACGTCGTGACAAGGACTATGAGAACTTTGATGTACTCATCGTCCACCGACAGTACGGTGTAGTGGTTGTGGTGGTGAAGGCGTCTGTGTGTACAGCAGACATGGGGGTAGAGATAAGAGACAATAAGAGGGTTGTACAGGATTTACGTGAAGCTGTCAAACAGTTGGATGGAGCGGAGCGCATGTTGAAGCATCTCATGGCGGATGTGAGGCCTGGTATTGCAATACGTAAAACATTGATGTTACCAAAGCTCTCTCTGAAATTCTTAAAAGAAATATTGGGAAAACATCACGACGTTGAAAAGGTAAGTTTTTAAGGCTACGAATTCTGGTTTTACTGTATATAAATTAGTCAATTTTTTTCCATTTTTTTTACTGGCAAATGCGTAAGTGATCGACCGTACTTGGGACCAGGGTTGAGCTAATTTTCTTTTAACGGGCTGCTCTCAGAGTCCGTGCGGTAGGCCAGTAAAATACCAATAATCAACGCCATGTGACTACACAGTAAACCTAGTTATAATATAATATTAAATAACAAATGAGTACATAATGCGTTCACTAACCCAATTTTTAGTGTAAAGTGAAGCTGTTTGATTTCGTTGACAATAAAATCATACTTTCCTTTAAAGGCAGCCACCCCGGATGCTATCTAGCGAAACATGAGACATTTCAAGTGTATTATTTCATATATTTGTACTTTGTCAGCCAATTTTAAACGCTGTTGTGCTTCATAACTTAAATTTCAACAACAAAGGCTGAAAATGGATAAAATGGATGATATAAAAAGAATAGTAAAATAGCTAACATGCCTTTACCTGAAGTTTCTGAAATCGAATCAAACGCAACTGTATCTGTAATCGGCTGCTGCAGACTCCAGAATAAACAGGGAAATACCGTTTCAACAAGACTACTAATCTTGGGCTGCACATTTACTATATAATTGTTTTGTCTATTTCATCGCAGCAACAGCTCATTAAAAATCCGTTTGATTCAATGACATTCTTTGATAAATAGAAATTAATATTTTCAAATATTTACACAATAAAACTTACAACATATCAATAAATAACTTGGAAAATGATTGATTCATCAATTAAAAGTTGTTTGTGTTGCAGGTACTCCGTGACTGCACTGGGCTCACTCACTTGTTTGATATCTCTGCAGAGTGTTTATGCTCTGATCAGCTTGATAGTCACAACACGGGCGACCAGCTACATGAGTGGCTAAAGGGTCGCTCTACAGGCTCACCGACTGATCCTATAATCAGTGAAAGCTACTACCTGACGATCTTGTCTAGGTGAGAATCTCACAAAAAATCGTACTCACAACAAAATTGTTGGATGCCACAACTCACAATAAACATACAAACTATGCAACATGTAATGCATGCTGTAAGTTTTTCTAGCTGCAATTCAAAAAAAATTATTTCAGATTCTGTGGTGTCGCCACCAGACCGTACCTGACGCTGCCTGACGGTCGTCGTGTGTGTACACCAAGCTCACTGCAACAGGCCGTTAGTCTGACAGGCGAACTCTTCAACGGCGCCATCATCCACCCTGAACATCAGCAACTTGTGACTGAAGCGCCACCTCGTGTCTTTCTGTCCGGACCGCCAGGGTCAGGCAAAACCACTTCACTGGTGCTGATGGGGAAACAGTGGCTGACAGAGGGCCACAAGGTCTGTGTGCTCTGTACGTGGAGGGAAAGTCGAACATCGTCAAGGTTGTTACACGCCCTGCTCAAACAATTTTTAGAAAGGAGCTGTAAGTCACGTGCACCAGCTGACATGCATGAATACCCTCAAGAGGACAACAAAGACACTGCGGTAATGAACAGAAATCCTGAGACAAAAGAAACAAGAAAGTCACGGTCGTCAAACACTGAAAAATCGTCAAAAGACAGGAAACTGATATTTGAAGAAGTAGACCTAGAGAAACATGAGTTGAAAAAAATCATCGAGAAAGTAAGGAAGCTGTCAACGGAACCTCATTTGTTAATACTCGTTGATGATGCAGGCCCCTGTGGGTAAGTCTTGCATGGAATTCTCTCCCTTTCCATACCCGCCACCTACCCACTACTGAGTCCTTTACACGTGCACTGAAAACAAACCTCTTCTGTAAACATTATTACTAACAACCTTTCCCATAATGCTAGTCCTTTGTCACATTCTTCCTGTTGCAATATCATGTTACTCTCAGCTCTTCTTCTTTAGTTCTTCTTTGTGTTTTCTGTATTTGTTTACCTGTCCCTCGTATGTTGTCAATTGTTTCGTTTTTACTGATTAGCGCTAAGAACATGCTCCATAAGAATGTATGCGCTTTACAAATTTGAATTTATTATTTGTTTGCTTTTTGTTCTTTGGTTTTTTTGTTTGTTTGTTTGTTTTGTTTTTTGGTTTTTGTTTTTTGTTTGTTTTTTTTTTTTTGCTTGTGATACGCATTATATGTCAAATGAGGTGGTTTTATTGATTTTAACGAACTAAAACTCTTTAAAATAAGGCCATTTGTCAAAATGTATATTGAGAATTAAATGCTCACAAATTATACAGAAGTATTATGTAGGAATGTAGCTCATATCATATTGACGAGTTGTTAATGTGTGGCTGTCATGGACAGTTCGCAAAGAAAAATAATCGACATTAAACTGAGAGTAAAATAAAACTAGGTAAGTTTTTATTTAACTAAGGAAAAATTGAAAACATGAGCATGTAATAATATTACCATGGTGACAGCGTATCTATAATAAAACGGGATTTTCACGGATTAAGGGCATAATGTTATCGTGAATTAGTACAGTCTACATACAGACGTAAGATCATTTTAGACACTGTAGTATGGTGGAATGTGATTTTGATGTTTGTAGCAGACACTTTTTTCCCCCAGATAGCAGTAAGTAAATTTCATCTTTTTCTTTTAATTTTCAACAGAAAAGAAAATCTATTCAAGTCTTTTTGCGAGCAACTTTTTGCTACTTGGCTGAACCTCAATCTTTGGGCCGCTAGCTGCTATACTTACGAGACTCCACATGGCTGGAATGTGAAATATTTCCGATGGAATGTCTCCTGTCCACCCGCAATACTTCGGGAAAAGAATCTGTTATCTGTGGAAGAGGACGAATGCAAAACTCTATTCTTGTGGCATCCAGCCAATATAAGAGTGGCTCCAACAGAGGGTCTGCCAGTCAAGTACATTGAACACTATGGAGATGGCACAGAAGGTCATAACAAAGGTCATACATTTGCATGTCCAAAGTGCTGTGATGATGTGATCAACTTATTGACAGCTCTGCTGAAGACAGATAGTATGTATTGCTCTATAATGTATTCATTTTTCATTTTCAGATATATATAATGCAATCAAAGTTTGCAAAAATGACGCTACAACCCTATATTATATGCATATCATTCTATATATATATAGAGAGAGAGAAAGATATACCTATATTATAGCATACTATCTATAAACTATACTATATTCTAAAGGCCTGAGATGAATGATAGTGTTTCAAATTCTCAACATTTTTTTCAAGGTGTCATATACGCCTAATGTATATTTTATGCTATTTCATTGAAAAAATATATATAACATTATTTTTACAGAGCGCTATTCCTATGTAGACTTTACAAGATTGATACCAATCAGACAAGCATGCAAAAGACACACACACACAGACATAAAAGCTCTCTCTCACACACACACACACACACACACATTTAAATGCACATATGCATTCCCCTACACATAGCTCTGTAGAGAAGTGTGTTGGTAAGTGGTATGTGGCCAGTCTCGGCACACGAGACAGCTGCTTACGTCGGTTTTCTGACCAGTTGAGTGTCTGACCAACAGTTCACAAGACATCAGAAGATTTCAGTTAACGTGGCTGATACATGTTGATACAGAATCCAAAATGTAGCGAAGAAGTTAAAGATAAAAAAATTGTAGAATTTGTAAGTGATGGAAGTGAAGAAAATATGGCTGTGAGATCTCTAGTCGACAACATCATGCGACGAACGGCAAAGGAAATTAGTACTTCAGATATGGTTTGAGCTCACACTCAATGAATTGCCGTAGGAACTTCCTCAGAAAAGAATATTTTAAAAGATAGATTTCTATAGTATTTTTGTTTATTTTGTCATCTTTTAAGGAGCGCCAGATGATGTAGTGTAGATCTACACGGAAATGACATGAAATAAATAAACTTCCAGAATATTGTTTTTTTTAAATTAATATAAAACATTTTTCTTCCTAGCGAGAGACATCAGTGACAACTGTAAGACCCGCTGCACATCAACAAACAGATTTTCAATCTTGCAAGGCGCGGACTCCAGCAACTGGACACCAAGACTTGACCCGTGTGATGTGCTCGTATTGCTTGAACATGAACTTTTCGAGAGAAAAAACGTTTTTGAGAGCACGACGTTTTGTAAAACTCTACAGAAGTCTGGCTTCAGCACTTTGTCATTAGAGAATAGAGAGACTCAGTTTGTGTCTCAAGTCTCCCGCGATCACTTGTGGGTTGCTAATGCAGCACAACTCTGGGGCTTCAAAAACAAAATCGTGATTTATTTGGAACAAAGTGGACAGCAGCCCAATTCGCAAAACTTGATCAGGCTGCGTGGTGCTACAAGCTGTACATCTCAACTGATCTGGGTTAAAGATGTACCAAGTTCTTGTCCACAGGAATAACTTTACGACAATATCAGTCAAAAGATCACAGGACTGTGAAAATGTCTTGTCCACATGAAGACGTGCAAGCATGTTTTACATTTATCTGATTGTGATATTAGTTTTAAACCTTACTATCTAATTTTAGTTACAATTTTCTTAACATTTGTTTCCTTCTGGACAAGCGAGTTTACAGACTTTGCAGTCGAGGGGAGAGAATCAACTGCTGAACTAAATATCATGGAAATATGTAGTGTCACTTTATTGCACATTTTTGCCAAAACGAATAACAGCAGTTTTCTCTTATTTTAGAGAATTATGTTTTTCAGTGTTCTTTCCCCTTTAAATTTACTTTACTTCAGACAGCGACCGGCGTATACACTAGAAACTGCCCAGGTGTTCTAACTCGCAAATATCACAAAATTTTCACCATTTTTTTAATCGTTCATATTTTTTTAGCTCAAAGAAACTATTATTTTCTACGAGTTCTTTTTTCCAATAAAAATATGTGCTTTCTGTTTTCTTAGAATAAATCTCACAGCGCAGTGAAGGAGGAAAAAAAATCATCGAGGCCTGTAGAGTGCTAAAAATAAATAAAGTTTGACGCATACAAAGAGAAGTAATAAACTTAGAGAAAAACAAAATAAGAAGCAGTAAATATTTTTAAAAAGAAATAGTATGCGCATAATTTTATGCAATGTTAACATCCTAAATAAAAATTAAAATGCCAAATAACCAGGCCAAAAGCTGGAAGAAAAGATGTCAACTATAGAGGTACCTTGTCTGATGGTAAATCATGTTTGCTGAGGCACGAAAGATGTCGATATAAACAGTACATGAGCCAGCAGTTCGTGCGATATGGAATAGTTCACATACTGTTTTGTTTATTTACCTGTCAAAATGTATTTCAGTCACACAGCTTATGTCGCTCAAAGATGAGGAAATTCGTATTATTTATTAATGGAGCTAAGCTTAACTAAACTAATTCTTGGACCATTAGCTCATCAGATTTACATTAATAAATAACAAGAAATAGAGACTTAAAAAGTAAATATTCTCCAGCGTGACATTATTTTTTCTCGGTTTTTGACTATTGTTAAATTCGGAATTACCCAATAATTATGCAAGCGAGTCACCGCTCTAAAAGAAAACAAAATCTGTTGAGAATGAAATTCAGCTTGATTAATTTGTATTTTATTGGTTAGACAATTGGCTAATCACAATTCTATGAATTAATAACAACAAAGAGTGATTCAGTAATAATAGTAACTGATAGATGTATGCTGAGGAATCATTTTCTACATTCATTGTATCTTTTAATAAAGTATTATACTTTTTGTTGATATAATAAAATGTACACAGGGGAACCAAAGAGGCAGATTTAGTTGTCTTGTTTGTCACGAACAAAAAAAGGCATGTCCAGACGACTGCGTGAACGTGAGTGTGTGACACATCTTTAGCAAGACAGACATGCATCTAAGGCTAATCTAAACAACACACAGTTATTCTGAATGTTTGTAAACATCTTATACTGAGTCCTCGTCAAAAACATGCAATTGAAGGTTTTCTTTAATGACAATTACAACAAATATCCAACTTACTAAAGAAATGGAGTAACAGTTGGTGTTAAGGATGCAGACATAAAGCTACAGAAGACAGATGTAGCAGTTCTATCAACGTTGCCGATGGGAGATAATGACAAGTTGTGATGTACATCGGGATATAAATAGAGTCCTTTCAGCGAAAGGCTCCAGACAGACGACGACTTTTCTTTCAAGACCGCCAATAGTTTCTCCAGGCAACATCCACACCACATTACTGCGGGCCGTGGCCACGTCCTCAATGTCATCATCCTTTTCTATCATACGCACTGGAATACCCGCATCCTCAAGGCTTTTTATAAAATCAGATTTGGAGTAGTGAATATTTTGAGCATACAGCACCAACACGTCTCTCCACTGCAAACAGGGTGATGTGGCAGTCGTAAAAGTTGCCATGGCATTCTCTGCTGACATTTCAAATTAATTTTTGTTTATTAATTCATATGTTCAAGATTCAGCATACACAATGACAGATAAAAATCACATTGTTATGAAGTACAATGGCAGACACATCTAATAACATTTTGTCCTCCTTTTTACCTCTTGTTTATCTCACCAGCAATTTTGTTATCTTTAAATGGTAACACAAGAGTCGTTACACACTACACACACCTACCCGAAACACCAATACGAAGACTGCACAGGAAGGTGGCCACCTCTTCACCGCACTTGGCACAGTTCGCTGGACTAAGACATGAGTGACCGGCAACATTATGTCGATGATCTAGTCGTCTGACTGGCGGGCCGTCTGTGTGGTCGGGTACATCACGATCACTATACAATGGGTAACGTCCTCCATCTGGGGAAAACCTTGCGACTTCATTTTCGATTTCCCTTACGACAACCGGCGGAGAGCGGAGGGGTCTAGATAAATACTCCACTGAACAATATGATGGTCCAGAAGTACTTGCCGACCAAAAATGGAGACGATGAACTCTATTCAGTAATTCGATATAGCGCCAGTCAATACTCGTGCTATGGCTGTAATATAACAGAAGAAGAAATATTATTTTATATCACACTATTATTTTTTTAAGCTATCATATGTTTATTCGTCTAGAAGTAGGTTTTATTCGATCCTGGCTTATTCTTTGCTTCTTACTTGAAAATGATAGACAATTACTTCTAGTTAATGATAAAGAATTAATAAGAGAAGTATCCTCGGGTGTCAAAGTGCAGTGAAGTGGATGAATGTGTGAACTTACTACACATTTTTTGGAGCCCAGCCGCATGCACTCTAGACATTTTACTAAGCCCTACTAGTATGCATGCTCAATCATTAAGTATATTGAAATGTTTTCCGCGCTATTGTTTATTATTCTGGCGTTAGTTATTTCATTCCAATTTTATTCGTTTATTAATATTGCTGCTGAAATATTTTTATAAAAATAAAGCTTATGTCAGGTCTTTATCTTTATCAAAAAAGTCAAAAGTAAGATTAGCTTGTTCTGATAAATATGACCTCCTAAGCATTTAGGTGGCAAAAATAACACTCAAAGTACCTTTGTATCTATCAACAAAAATTTAAGACTTTGTCCTAATCATCATCATCATCATCATCATCGTCATCATCATCATCATCATCATCATCATCATCATCATCATCATCATCATCATCATCATCATCATCATCATCATTATTACTCTTCGTCAGCAAGGATGTACAACGCCCCGTCTCTCTCCGCCTGTAGCAGGTCCGTTGCTGCTTGTTCTATGCCATCTTTGTGAAAATCATAGAGTCGGAGTCGAGGCTGACCGGGTGTTTCTCCTGCTGTCCGCTGCTTTTGTACCGTCTTTAGCAACAGGTGGTATAACATGAAGCTCGCTGCACGACTGTATGTAGCGCAACTCAGAACATCCACGTCGTGTCCACATCTCAGCCATTTTAGTCCCATCAGCAGGAGCATCACGGTTTTACCTGTGCCGGGCGGTCCTTGAAGGTGAGCATTGGAAGGCGCCGTGTTCAGCAGGTCAACCTGTTCTGGGAATAATGCTATTTGAGCAGTGTAGACCTCTCCTGTCCACCACACGGCCTGACCCAGGGTCTTGATACTCAGACGTGGAGGACATGTGCATGGCACATTCACTGTTGTCGCTGGACCACAGAACCTGGTTCAACAAAACAAAAGCTCTTAACACTCTGTGTGAGATACATAAATTCTATCCTTCACTTCATTCCGCAAAATTTAGCATTAAGTCTGTATTACAGATAAGGATCGGCGATTCTACTATACAAGTGTAAATAAAAAGGAATTTTCAAACTTGGTTAAAAACATTTTGATAGCTTTTTTTTCACAGTTTTGTCACTTTAAACTGCCCACACAGCCTGGTAAACTTTAATGATTATATCAGACTTGTCTTATGCAGCCAGCCTCCTTAGTTTCGTGAATACAGTCTAGTATTTTAAACAACGGTATTTCAATGTCATTTTTTTAAATGGATGCCGTAGATTTTTTTTTTTATCCACGCCTGTTTTCTTTGTTCTAAAGAATAATTCTTAATAATGAATGTAAAACATCAGGTGATGAATAAATCCTTTGAAACTGTTCAACCTTTGTTCGTAAAGAGACCTTACTGATGAAACTTTTACAGCAGGGAGATATATATATATATAAAGACAATGATGTTTAATCGTTTAAAGTATTTAAAGTATTTCAACTGCACACTAGATCACTGTTTACCTGGCTACTAATCTCTTGTACAAAGCTGGTGTCATACACCTGTNCAGGTCCAGCTCCAGCCACACAACGCTGCCACCAGTTCCCGAGTTCAATGAGAACTTTGCTCTTTTTCTCCTTCTGTGTATTTTGGTCAAACAGCAAATCGGAGCACAAACAAAGACCAGTAATGTCGGCAAGATCTGCTGTCCCCAGACATTGACTCATTTCCTGTGAAATCGAGAGCTATTCATAAATTTTCTGGAAACTTTCATCTGAGAACATAAGACAGTTGCTTGTCATGACTTGCAATTGGAGTGTTTAATACTTCACAGCACATTCAAAGTAGGGGAAAGGAAAAAGATTTATGAAAACAAAATCGTAAAGAACACTTTAATTACAACCAGTAAACAAGACAATCACGATGATTACTGAGAACATGCAGTATTCTTTGGAGAAAAAATAATATTACATCCTTACCTCAGCCAAATGCAGGTCACTAGATAAGGCCTGTTGTATCTGGAAATTTGTTAGGTTAGGGACGGCGATCATCTTAGTGATGCGCAGACCAGGAGAGATGTCAGACACCAGGTGAGACAACATGGCCTCCGCCTTGTCCAGCTGTGTTATGGCTTTTCTCAGTTTCTTTCTAATGTTATTGTCTATATCTTGCTGTGTCATGTTAAGTTCCGTCACATTGTCTCCAAAAACTTTCACCTCACAGACAATAATGCCATAGTTTTTGTGAATAAAAAGCAAATCAAAGTCTCCCTGTTTCCAATTTCGTGGCAGAGAAGGAGAAAGACTGGCTGGCAGGTGAAGCTGAGCAGCCGCTGCATTATAACAAGGTTCACTCAGGTATTGCTTAAAGTTGAGTTTACTTATTACAACCACGATTTCTCCTTCCCTTTGAAATAATACCTGAAGACAAGAAAGGACCCGGTGGTGGGATGCATCGTCTCTGACATCACTGTCTTGGACGCGCTTAGGCCGAGAACTTGAAATCTCAGAAGCAATGGATGGACTTCTCTCCTGCTGATTATGCTGACCATCCTCTCCCGATGTTGATTGAAGGACCAGAACTTCCTGACCAGCAATAACATCTGTGGTCATAGGTACACGGTTAAAGTGTATAGGAGGGAAAAAGTAAGCGCGAGAGTCGAGATCAGGAAATGCATCTTGAACCCACTGAAGCCAGAACCTCTCCATTTCTGTTTCCTGTTCCTGTTATAGGATCAAGATAAAATTAATTATTAAAGAAAACACTGGCTTTAATAATGAGAGACAATGATGATAACGACTATGTATATGATAATAAGGAAACTTTTGTAGCTTTGGCTTCTGTCTCTTGTTTTTTGGAGAATATTTAGATTGCACAGTTAAACATATTTTTATCATCTAAAGGAAAGTTTTAGTTTGCGAAAATTCTTGCATACCTCTACAGAGGTCAGTTGATTGATGAACCTGACTGCTGCTTCGATCTGAGAGTGAGAGCCGCGAATGACAACAATTGTCTTGCTTTCTACTAAAGATGAGTTAATTGGAAGCTGCACATCCGCACCTGTATTCTGTGCTATCGTTTGAAGAGGAGAATTGCTTCCTGAAAACAAAAGAAAACTTTACCGGAAATTATGTATTCTCGTGTTTAAGCTGGACAGCCATGAGAGTTTTCTTTGTTTATATGATATTAATTGTTAGAATTAACAAAACGAACTTTTTTATGTATACTAAAAAATTGTCTACAATGCTGAATATGTTCAAAAGAGCATTGAACGGACAATATATACAATACCAGAATAATTGCTGTACTTTGTATGATTGCAAATAATTAAAAGAAAGAATAAAATAGTCATCACAGTGTTTTTTTTAATCATCTTACATGATTAAATTTATCTGAAGCTAGAAATTCAAGCACGTGTTAGTCTAGTTTATGTGATACATTTTTGAAAAGCAAGACTGGCTATCATCATCATTATCACTGGTCTGATGCTAGTTGACCACAATTTGTGTTGTTGTGCAGATACGATTGTCGGGTAGGGAAGACCTGGTCATAGTTGCTGACAAGGCTCGACACTTAGATCGAGAAAAAGTATGTAAATAAGTTTTGCATGGATTGACCAGTCTACAGTGGCAGTTTAAAATACGGTTAATGGGTCTCTAGGTGCATTGATCCTACTCTAGGTTGGTCTTTAACTCGTGCTTTAGTTTTTATTTATTACGTGAATGGACCTCAAGATAATTTGCTGTTAGACCTGCAGTAGAAATTGATGTTTACTTGTTTTTACCCGTTAGTATTACTTATAAGAATAAATGATTCACATGTACCAACAAGAAGAGCAGCTTTACTGTCAGAGACACAGTGAAGGTAAATTTTGATGGAATCATCACCAGACTGACTTTCTTCTCCTCCATCAGGTCTGCCAGTGACGACCGTACATCCGGTCTGCAGTATGACCATAGGGGCATAGAGATTTAGAACAAACGTATGATAACAATATTGTTAACTTGGAAACAATACTTCAAAGTCATTTGATACATATTAATATACTGACACAAGATCAGGTTTCTACCGAAATATGAGCGCATACGAAATGGACATTAATACACAGAGATAGAAGGACAAGAGATGTCTTTTATATTTCATTGCAAAGACTTCAGTAGCCAACACATTACCATTGGAGCTTCTTTCATGTCATAACTTTTAAGATAATTATTCTAGTTTAACTGACACAGATGCACTAGTTCCTAAAAAAATTTAACCCCAGTCAGGAACAGCAAATTTTGCACTACGCATTAATAGTAAATGGGGAGAAGGATAAATGTTTTTTTCAGTTTGATCACACCTGTTGTGAAGCAGAGAGGGAATGACCAGACATAGTAAACACGTGGTCTCCCCTCGCAGGATCTTGTTTGTAGAGACAACATCTACTGTCTGCTTATGTTGAAAGAGTAGGAAACGGGTGTTTGCTCAACATCTGCAGGCTTACTTACCTAATTAAATAATATATAAAGGAATAGCTCAATGCATTGTACACTATAATATAATAAAATAGAAGATGATACAAAATAAAACAATAGGGTTTATACCATATGAGCCACATTATAAAAAGTGATGACTAGTAGCTTCTATAGAGAAACTGATTTCAATATGTTTACCGTTTTATAATTGTATTTTTACTAATCTGTTTTTGTTCACACTCGCAAGTATGAACTTAAAATGAAATGAATAAAAATAAGATATATACCCACACGTGTATCCACACACACACTCATACATATACTATAGTTAGGACACATTAACAGAAAGTATTTGTCTTCCTATACTTTTTTACTATAAACTGTCACGCCCTCAAAATTCATCTCTAGTTAGAGGCTAAAGGGTAATTAATTAAATGTTGTCCTAGATGCACCAGAACTCTTGAGAAAAAGAGCTTTATAACTCTGAACACTTCATAAGGTAACGTACAATAGAATGCCATTTTTCAAAATAATTTTCTTACCATAAAAGAAAGAATGTTTCTGTACAGCCATCCAATGTTGATATGCATGTAATCAACAATATTTGATGTTAATATGTACATATGCCTTCCCAAAAACGAATAAATAAAACAGATCATCATCATTTTTATTACAAAATACTATGTATTGCATTTACAGGAGCTATATCAGTATAATTATTTATCTATTTACGTGAGAACTGGCATCAAGGAGAGATATGAGAAAGTGGCGATTAAAAATTTTTAAAACTAAAGAACACTGTGTAAGCTGTTAAATGTAAAAAAATATTCAATGGAATTAATTTGAGTTAATCTCTCTCGCCTTCCTTCTTTCTTTTATCCTCAGAGCTAATGTCCTACCTGTTGTACGATGAGAGCGGGTATGTCAGGTGATAGTCTCCGGTTATCACCTGCAATACGCCCCTTGTATCGTATTTTTATTTTAATGGTGCAATATCTCACGTGACGATGATTTATACAATACAGCTTTATATATCCATAAGGACAAGTCCAAATAGTGCCCGTACTAACAATATACAGATAGATGCATACATAACATTTTTGAAATAATTTCTGTTTTGCTCTGTCTCTCTCTGTTTCTCTCTCACACACATCCACCAACCCCTCCACACACATACACACATTTCCATCAACAGTAAGATGCAGGTGATATCTTAGATAATATTCAATGCTTATTCTAAACATTAAAATACCAAATGAAAATTACAACAACAACAACAACAACAACAACAACAACAACAAAAATCCTTCAAAAAACTTTCTTTTTTTTGGTCAAAGAAATATTTTAGAATGCTTCAAAACAAGAACTCATTTTATGACATTCGGGTGATAGCCAGCCAATTATCAGTGAAATATCGAGTCAAGTGTTTGCTTCAGATAAAATATTGACATAGAAAATACAGAAGGTTCCTTTCACACTTTTTTCTAGTATGCTTGATCTAATTAATGCCCTTTTGATAACATGATTTACGAACTTCCGTTACAGTTATGTTTGAAACACTCACCATTACATATGAATGAATAAATACTTTTGTTGGACTGGGGGACGGGTTAAAGGCTGAAGTCGCTAAACTACTCGCTAACCGTTCACTAGAGGTGATTGTGTTATCGCACACAAAGACATAATAGTGGGTATCTTGTCATTGCTTCCCCACATTTAATCTATCGCCTACATNATCAAGTTTGAACAGAAATATCCTTATCCAACTGTTGACAGATGCGCCACCTCGAGTCCTTCTGTCCGGACCACCAGGGTCAGGCAAAACCATGTCACTTTGTTTTGATCGTGAAAAAATGGATGTCAGAGGGTCACCAGGTCTGTGTTGTCTCCTATCAACACTCCGGAAATGGTGGGTGACTTACACCCGGACAGCCTGACAACCCGTCTCTACCCGAGTGACGTGCTGGTTCTGTTTGAGCGCCAGAATTGTGAAAAGACAAGTTTTTACAAGAATCTTAACAAATCTGGCCTTAACATAAAAGTAGTGAACGACGAGAACATTCATCTTCTATCTGAAGACAACGATGATGTTGTGTGGGCTGCAGATGGGAGGACATTTCGAGGTCTCAAAAGACAAGTTGTAATCTTCGTGAAGGGAACATTCGGACTGTCTAATATACCACCAGAGTGGACACGACTCTGTGTAGCCACTAGCTGTACAGCTCAACTAATATGGGTTCGAGGTTAAATGCCAGAGAGATCACATTCATAAAACACACACACACACACACACACACACACACAAAACTCGCGTGGGCACTCACTGTTTGAGCTTCCAAAATAAAATATAATAATTTTCGCACACAAAGGTAAAGCAAAATTATTCCCAGATTACATTATTTTCACTATATGGTTCAAGCTTAAGATTCACTGTATTCGACTTACAAAATGTAAACAGATTATAAAGAAGAAAAGAGACTACTAGACAGTCTGTCGTCAAGAAATTTATTCTTGTAGTATTTATTACCGTTTTTCATTGACAAATAGGTAAAAAAAATAATTTTACCATAAAATCTCTTAATCTGAGAAAATGATTTTTGTGTCTTTATATTGTTCACCATGTTTATGATCTCAATGATATCGTCTTTAGATATAGGCCATGTTTGCTTGTTACATAGAGAATTGAACAATCAGAATCTTGAATAAAATGTTAATGAATTTATGCAAAATTGCATCATTTATGCGTTTGTTTCTCCCAGAATAAAAGAGTGATTATTGTTTTAATCATTTTAAATTACACTACAAAATGTTCTTGACTAGTTTCAATGTTAGGGTTCTAAATATAAAACTGTCTCTAGTGAAGTAAAGAGTGTTGAACTAGCTAGAAATTATGAACAAAACTTTACACTGTACTTGAATGACCTGACGCTGTTTTGCCTTTGCTACAGTTGTCAATACTTCGACGTCGTTTAAAACCAATTAAATTCATTGAAAATAAACTGATAAGATAATTATTCTTGGGAACAGGATCTTCCAATGCACAAAGATTTTACTACTTTTTTGCAAACCCTGGTTAATGTAAGCCTTGTTCATCTAACAGATGAAGCAAAAATATAAATCCTGCGTTTTAAACACATAGGAAGAAATCATTATATAATGTTACAGAGCATGAGAAAATGCAATCTAGCAGAAGAATTTTTAATTATCATTCCAAATATCAGATAGCATGTATTATCTTTCTCAATTTAGAAAATCCTAGCTGCTAATGCAAGAAATGTAATACACAAAGAAACCAGTTGTAAACAACACGGGGATATTCGTCAACAGGTCCTCAGGTTATAAAAAAAATAAGAAATTATTCAAAAGTCTTCGTTATTGACTTGTAATTCAAATTATGACTAGAAAAACATTACATTACTATCTTTGTTTTATAATAAATTATTAACGTATAAAAACCTTAGTTTTTGTAACAAACATTTCTTAAGAAAGGAAGTTTTGTTGCTATTAGTGCGTCCAGACACAAGCAAAATATTATTAATGGTATACTAAAGATACACAGATTTGTTTCAAACAAGAAGAGTCAAAATAATCAACAATGTACTCTTAAGTTACTGTTTTCTACTAAACTATATAAAAAGAAACTATACAGACGGCATAAGAGCTTGCAAGATGACACTAACAGAGACACAAAGGGACTTACAGTTCCTAAGTTTATATATTTTTATGGCTGCGTTGTTGCTAGTAATAATACAAGTACTGATATACTAATTAATATACTGATTATTCATATTTTATTTAGTTGTATGTCTATTATAAATTTAAAGTTTTTGATATAATAGCATTCAAGCGTAGTCATAATTTATTGGTATGATCTAAGGAAGAGAATTACTCATAGTAATCGTGGGATTAAAATAACTGACATCAATTTATTTTTGCTGATATTTTCACGGGGCAAGGTCTCATACATTTCAGACGATACATACCTTTATAGATATAAGTAGTTGGGGCCGGTATAAGAGGCATAGTCTTCTTGTGTAATCATCAAATGCGTGTTTACTTAACGCTTATTTTATTTACTGGTCGCTTATTTTATTTATTACCAGTAGGGTGTGCTTTGGTGATGCAACTGTGTGTTTAATGTGTAATCAGGTATCACCCACCAAGGACAGAAATCAGACGCTGCATGAACTGTACATTTTTACGGAAATTTCCGTAAGTTATATTTAAAGTCTCGACATCGTGACAAGAAAATGACGTCCCACTTCATCGATAAGGTATTTGCGGGTGAGTGCTGTCGTTCTTATCAGTGTTGTTTTCCACTAAGAGTAGTCTCTGTGTTGTAGGAACAGGTAGGTGGATTCTTTAACCTATGCATTGAAAACTGAATTGTTTCTTTTAAGATTTGAATAAATGTGACTCTCCCGTAATGAGTCTTAAGTCTGAAATTTGAGACTAGCCAAACTGAATATTTTTGAATAGTACAGGTTCTCAACTTTCTTTTGATACACAAGTTGTTCTTCTAGCACTAACATTGAGTGAGTTATAAACGTTTGAAGTGTGACAGTACGGTGGCGGCCATTTTGAGAAAAGCAAGTTCAAAGATCAGCGTCATGATGGCCGACCGGGTTTGTTTACTCGTAAACTTTTGCAGACAAATCTGTTGATTGGTTAATATTTGAATCGTTCTTTCAAGAAGTTGAACATGGAGACTACGGGCTTTCTGCCAAGGTATAACAAGATGAGGCTATGACAGGGAAACAGTAGAGAAACAGCGTTTGAATTTCGTCTGACACCGGTACGGATCGCTGTAGGGAACCTCGATTAAAACGTATTTAAAGTCAATTTATAACTTTTATTTCAACATAGCAGTGTATTTTCCTGATAGTTTAATAACCAAGGGATCCATTTTTAAAGAAAAGTCAAACTGCACAAAACTGTTCCGCGCGACTTAAGACATTTCGTCAGGAGGATCACAAATGTGTTCTTTTTGAATACTTTATTTCACATTAACACATACGAGTAGGATTGAATGTGAAAGTAATACAAAATTAACTTTTTCTAGTGACTATATTTGACTTTGTAGACAGTCTAATTGCTCAGAAATATTTGTTTGAACAAGCGCTATCTTTGGTGTAAAGGCTAGGCTGAGTAACCGAGGGACATGATCTAGTAATAGGGTTTCCCCACATGCATAGAAAGTATTTGTTGTCGAATAACATGATTAGTATTTTAAATAGATTCGTTACATTTATACAATGAAATTGCATAATTTTCATATGTCAAATTAATTTTATGTGTGTATACAAACCCTCTGTCACTTGTGTATTGATGTTCATATGATTCAAGGCTAGTTATTTAATTAATGGAACAGACGTATTTCTTATTAACAGTTGTAATGGCCAAGACATGTCACTGCATTTCCTGTTCATCATTTTTTATGAGGGTGGAACTTCTTACATTGCTACTATCTTTTTACTGTCTTCGTGCATTAACACAAGGTACGGAAAGGCTCTTTTTCTTAAAAGCGTTTTATTTACTTTTTATTTTACTAATGTGTTAAAATGTCATATTCGTTTGTCAAAGTTCATTCACTTGAGCAGTTTGTCATTCAAGGTGTTGCGATTTTGGAAATAAATATGTGCTGTAGTAAAAGTGTTATTGTCGTGGAAGTAGACAAGAGGTAAGCAATAGTAATGACAAAGTATAGAGTTACTGGTCGATTACATTCCTTAACTAATCTTGTTACAATTCTATATTGCTTTTTATTAAAGGGAGCGAAATCACATGTGCGGTACCAGCAGCAGAAGTCCTTCAGGACGCAGTTCTGACTTGTAGCTTTCCCGAGGATTTAAATATCACAAGAAAATCATTCTCTGTCTACAACTATGACAAGCAAGAAAATTCCGGTAATTTTTGTCCTCTTTACCTCTTTTTCTTTAATATGTTCATCCTCTAATTTCTCTTTGGGAACCATGCTACTTCATTTATTACCCTTTCGTCTGCTGTTTTATATAATTGAATTCTTTTTAAATGGGAGAAAAAGAAGTATTTTAAATATATGACCTACATTGTTAAATTTGTTTTATTGTTATTTTAAGTAGTCTGGGAAATGCTATAATATTTCTTGATAAGGAGGGAATATCGGTTGGACACTTTTGTCTAGTTGTAACATGACAATAACTTCGTCTATTAAACAGAAATCCTCTATAGACAGCACTTATTTACTTTACAAGCAGTAAAATCAACTTAACTATTGAATCATCGGAAACGATTTTGCTAACAGATGCTGTGTTAGACTGTTGGTGGATGGATCAAAAACCAGAATGTGTTGTGAAAGCCAGCATCGAGTACAACCGGACTGTCAACACACACCTGAGTATTACTCTTCGCCAGGTGACTTTCGCAAACTCAGGTGTATACGCTTGCCAGGTGCATGGTTATGATCCGAGTAGTTACCAAACGTGCAATCTACAAATTAAAACAGGTAATTATTGTTTTAAGTTACAATTGAAGTGTTATGTACATTGATTTATTTCACATAAGTAAAGCTGGTCAATGACGTCAGTCACAATGATTGTTATTTTTGCTTGCTGCAGGAATTATATAATTAATATTTAAACCTTTTGATACTAAAGTTAAAATGTTAAAGTTAGAGAGAAGGCAAAGTTTGTGAATGTTTAGTTAAAACTTAAGTAATCCTGTGTTGCCTTAAGGATAGGAATACATAGTAAGTTATCCAAAATTACCGTATAATTTACTAGTCAGGAAAAAACAACTAGGAAGAGAACTAAAAGCATATATCGAAAGAGAGCGAGAGAAAAAAGAAGTGTCTCTCAGAGTATTGTAAATTTACTTTTATTCAACTTATAATGCAAACAAAAAAAAAATCATCGATAATACCTGATAATATGTTCCTCACCATTTGTTTCACCTTTCCGTGACTATGAACTGGAACAATGACTCCACGAGCACTAACTCATAATAAATCTTTATTCCAATTAAGTGATTTGTCGAAAGCTTAGGTCTGTAAAACTCTGAGCACAATGGTACATTGGTACCGCTGCTTATAATTCAAATCCTGTGCCATGCGCCCTGTTCTTTATAGCAAACTATAGGTAAAATGATGCCACCATCTCGATTGTTGGATAGTTACATCCCATGCACAGCTTTCAGGTTACAGGTGTTACACTAGATGACTACAAGAACTGTCCTCTTACATGTCAGTCATGTTAGGTGAGCAACAGGTAATTAGGATTTGTTTGAGGCAGAGTTTTTTAAAATAACGTGTGAGTATATTTTTTGTTGTTTTTAGTTAATCTTCGCTTGTCAGTTATTTCCCATAAAATGTAGTAGAGTTTGATAACAGGGACATATTTGCTAAAATAACAACTACAATCTGTCTTTGTTACAGAAAAGCCAGCCTCCTGTATTCTGCAGCCAGACACCCTAACCTGCAACTTTCATGTCGACGTCAACAAAACTAAAGCGAACTTTAAAGTCACCCATGTCAGTGATCACAGTAAATCAGGTAACATCACCTGTTAGCAAGATTTTTTTTATCACAGACGCAAGCTCACACAGCTTGAGTTTTTAAAGTCTTTGTCTTAAATATAAACACCAAATGTAAATATTATATGTATCTATTTGATGATTTCCAAGCAATTTTTTTGTGGTGCAGGTGTTGATGTTTTAAACTGTCGATGGAAAAACGAAGGCGAACTTGCTTGTGACGTCACACCAGGTTACGAGTTCAGCCGCCCGGTGACTGACCACGTGACTGTCACGATTCCCTGGACAAACCACAGCAATGAGGGTGAATACATGTGTCAGCTCCACAACTCTGTCCATAATGCAACACGTTGTCAGATACTCTTAGGTAGTGTCAACCTATTGTTGTTTGTTGTGTTTGATGCGGTGTGACATTGATTAAGTACGGGTTCTGTTTCCAGATAAAGCGAATAAGAGTGACGTGTCTATGATTGCTGGAATACTTGTCTCTGTGCTTATTTTGGTACTTACAGTTGACGAGATTCGATTCCAATGCCGGTAATATTGTAATATTGAAAAAAATAAGACCAGATACATTAGTAATTTTAATAATTATTACCATGTAATATTACTAGTGGTTTTAAAGTATTATTATATTATAACATTAGTATGGAAAGTTAATTATTTCCAGACACAGGAAGTAATAGTGACGTGGCTGTGATTGTTGGGGTGCTCATCCCACTATTTATTTTAGTGCTGATCATCGTTGTGGGTGTCCTACTGTACCGCAGACATCAAGTCAGAAAGTACGTGAGTGATTGTAATCAATTATTGTTAAATTTCTACAGCCAGTCAATACTATCAACATCAGGCTATTTGCTCTGTAAAATGTACAAAACGAGTACCTGTCCAAGTAAAATTTAATTTTATATAACTCAAAATCATTGTAAGCATACTACTGTACCGCAAACATCTAATCAGACATTGAGTAAGTGATCGTATTAGAAAAATCTTAAGTTTCTATAGCCAGCCAATACTATCAGTGTCAGGCTAGTTTCTTTTAAAATTTACGACATGGTACCTGACTAAGGAAATATAATTTTGAACAACTCATTACTTCTTCTGAGGAAAATCCTGTTCATCCTTTTACATTTTTTATAATTCTTGCACCTGCATTTAAGCATAATATGGCAACTCACATTGTCTGACCAGGCCAACTCATTTGCCTGATAATTAAGTACTATTCATTTTTTTAAAAATTATTCATTACAGACCACATAAAAAAACAACGCGTACTAGTGAAGAAAACGAGTCAATGTTGCCGATCCAGGTAAGATTCATAATCTTGCATGTGTGATGGCTGATGGCTGATACTCGGATAGATACATTTGCATTTATAGGGTGGAAAACTAGATAAAATTATTCCTTTATGTTTTTATGAATCAGAATAGTTCTGTTCGGAAAAGTACACTTTTGAGAGTGTATACGACAGTGCAAATGTACGTGTTACATATAATAATGTCAAAATCTCTTTTACATATTTCAGGTTACCGATGAGACTACAGGAAGGTTGCAGGAAAGTCTATCAGCCAGCATCCAGACCATGTACCCAGATATTCTCAAAGCCTGCTATTTCGTACCTTCACTCTACATCAACAGAAACACGTATACACAGGTTGAGTTGGCGGGTGAGAAGGCCGTTGTCATGGAAGCCGCATCAGACGACACACTGAGGCACGACCACGCCATCCAGCACGTCCTCAAATGTCTGCGCCACCTGGCGGACAGACACCAGCAGGCCATGTTTGTCCTCTCACAGTTCACCTGTGACGACTACCTGGCTAGTGTTGACGAGCAGTTTGCCCACCACAAGCTGCCGATGCCCTCTGACCTCAGACGTCGTGACAAGGACTATGAGAACTTTGATGTACTCATCGTCCACCGACAGTACGGTGTAGTGGTTGTGGTGGTGAAGGCGTCTGTCTGTACAGCAGACATGGGGGTAGAGATAAGAGACAATGAGAGGGTTGTACAGGATTTACGTGAAGCTGTCAAACAGTTGAATGGAGCGGAGCGCATGATGAAGCATCTCATGGCGAATCTAAGACCTTCTATTGCAATACGTAAAACATTGATGTTACCAAACCTTTCGCTGACATCACTTCGAGAAATATTGGAAAAACGAAAAGATGTAGCAAAGGTAAGTTTTATTAAATTTTGTTGTTTGCTTACTTTTTGTGTTAACTGACTTTTGTGTCTTCAAATGAAAAATGCTCGAAGTCCCTTCTAGAATAAGAGCAGTGTTCTTAAAATGTTTACATTGAACTCTTTGTTTTAAATATGTTAAACAGTTATTCGTTTACTTGTATTATAAAATGCAATGTCTAGGTATAACAAATCTGGGAGAAGCTGCTAGCTAACCAATAAATAGCCTTTTTTTCACTCAACAAAATCACCAATCACTGCTAATCTACTGCAAGATAGGTGGTCTTTCTTCTACACCCACAACACACCCATCCTTACTGGTCACACGGTACATAACTTGGTGCCAAACAGTCTGACGTTTTATCCCCCCTGTACCGTGTTTCAATATTGTCCTACTCTACATCGTAACCTTAGAGTGCGTTCTCTGGGAGAGACAACTCGGTGTGTCTAGTGTCCCGTGTTACGTCGTGACCTTACATTACGTGTCCGTGCAAACGCTCGTCTCGTGGATAGAACAGACGAGTAAACTCACACTATAGCCCTATTACTAGCTGTCACATGACTATCTGCATGTGGCATCTTTTGACAGGGATGGCTGCCCTGCTCTGATATGACATTAGTTGTATGCTTGGCATAAACCACCGATTTCCCCACCCCATCGCCTGTATACTAGTCTGCATCTAGACAGATGTAGTACTGGACTTTCACTGCTTGCTAAATCATACATATACTCCTGAAAAAAAGCACCCCAGCTGCAACCATTCATTTGTATACTGAAACATAGATCTATATTTGAATTTTTTAATGCATGGTTTGATGTGAAAGAAGACAAAATTATAAAACAGTGGCTACCTTCTATACTTATATGTTTTGATTTCTTTGCTGGCACTCGCCCTGAGTATTTCTTTGAACTGCTCTTCCCTTACATCCCAGCTAGACAACTCGTTTGATACTGGTCTCCTCACTCTTCTTGTCACCAAAACAAATACATATGGGCACACGATGTTTAGCTCTTGTGCAGCGAAACAATGGAACTCTCTTCCTTTCCATACCCGCCACCTACCCACTAGTGAGTCCTTTAAACGTGCACTGAAAACACACATCTTCTGTAAACATTATTACTAACAACCTTTCCCATAATGCTAGTCCTTTGTCACACCCTTTCTTTTGTAATATCATGTTACTCTCAGCTCTTGTTCTTGTTATTTGGTTCCTCTTTGTGTTTTCTGTATTTGATTTTATTCTTTGTTTAGCATGGTTGTTTATTCTTTTATAGTTCATATGTTATTTGTTTTCCTGTCCCTCATATGCCTTCCATGTCTCGTTCTTGTTTAAGCGCTAAGAGCATCCTCCTTAGGGGTGTGAGTATGCGCTTTACCAATATCGCAT
>SRHC01000908.1:151499-173638 GCA_004794325.1 Pomacea maculata | reverse complement strand
TTGCAAAAAGATTGTCAACACGCAAGAGAAGGACGAAGAAACAAGTAAATAGGAAATTCCCAATAAAGGAGAATAAAAAATTGTTAAGAGCTGAGTTTACAGGTTTTTTAAAAAAAATTCTTTGTTAAATTAAAAAAAAATAGTCTACAATTTTATTTAAAAGAAGTCAAAACTTTTTTGAAAAATAACTTTGATTTTCCTTTGCCTCTCTCAGTCAATGCGCATTCAAAGATTCTCAAGGAAATAACCTCCATTAACTAAAAATAAACTCTAGCCACAATTCACTAGACACCACAAAGACAAAGTGAACAACAACAATCTCAAATCGCTTTACACTCCAGTTATTACAGAACATACTTTTGCGTCGATCAAATAAAACAGGTAAGTGTTGTATTTACAACAGGTAAGTGTTGTATTTATTTGCTAGACTCAAATTTGTTGTCACATACTTCAGCCGGTATAAGATAAGAGAAGGTGACCTACATTTTAGACCTATTTAAACAAGCGTTATTTTTCTCTTCCCAGTCTTTACCTGGTGAGCACAAGTGAAACAATCTGCACCCGCCATCTTTATACAAATGACAACAGTACCTGTGTGAATAGTCGCTACCTGCTTTGTTTCTTTTTTGGTTTTTGGGGTGGGTAGAGAGGCTGTCCTTGATTTCTTAGAAATCACAAGGGGTTAAGGTAGCTTCATTTGTTAATATGATTTTTTTTTTGGCTAGCATAGACGTGAATAATAAACCGTTTGAGCATGGACGGTGTGAGAAATCGTGAGAAGATGACCTTTAGAAACCCTGACAACTGTCACACAATCTGGCTTTAACATTAAGCTAGTCACCAACAGTGAGTCTTTATCTAACACGTCTAGTCATTATTTGTGGATCGTAAAAACACTGTATTTACTTATCCTTATGTCATATTTTATAATCAAATATACTATCAGTCGTATTTGTTGTTACTTTTTTTTTCTTTCACGCTTATTCCAGTAATCTAATTAAAATAAGGTTGAGCTACATGTTTCTGCTCATTTTCTGTTGACAGACAGGATGATGAAGACCAACCATGTCCTTTTAGTTCCAGTCTCATGTTTGCCATTAAAATTGCAGTTCCTAGTATTGCAGCTTTTCGTATCTGCAGTTCTTGTTTTATCACAAGGTAGGGGACTCATTCTACTCAGGTTTATTTTAAATCTTGAGCATGTTATCGTGATTTATTGCTCTTAGAAGTTTGCTTTTAACTGTGATGTAGAGGCGTGTTTATGTAACAGCGATGTTAGAGTCAAGGACCAGGTTTCTATTATGACAGCAGCTTTCATGACAAACAATTTATCAAGTACCTGCTCCAGACGTGTGAAATTATTAACATGATGTGTAAAACATGAGTAGGCATGATTTTGGCTTTATAAAAATCACTCCTGAAAATATCGTTTTTCATATTTCTATAATCATGTACATTTCGGACACTAAGTACTCCTTAATAAATAGTGGTATATTTAAGGCCACATAGCCTACAGTTTGTTTCCATTACACAAAAGAAATACAGTATTTTTTAATAGCAGGACAGATAATATTCGTAATATGTTTGTAGCGTAGCGTATGAGCATTTCTGGTTTGTATGGATGCCTTGAATTTCAAAAGACAGCTCTCTTTTTAGGCATAAACATATCATCAGCAACAATAATTTAGTATCCTTAGCCTACAATCAAACACAAAAAAACGAAAACTAGTCTACGGTTGTTTGAATACAATTACAGAGGGTAAAATTACCTGTGACGTGCCCTCCGTGGAAGCACTTAGAAGCACGTCACTCACCTGTCACTTTCCTGAAGACATCAACCAGACTAGAAAGGGCTTGACTGTGTACCTGTACAAAGAGAATGACAATCCAGGTGTGTACATTAGTACACAATATACAATATCTGGCTCTCTCCCTTTTTCGTAAATATTTGAGACTCTCGTTTTATGTTTGTTTATTGTTGTCATCAGCCCTCTCTCACACACAAACACGCGCGCGCGCAAGAACCTATTGTTTCCCAGATGAGAAGGAATTGGTAGAAAGCGAGAAAAATTATGATTACTATTCTGTGGACAGAAAGAGATCTTTATCAATAGAATATAGTAAGCGGAGTAAGAATGAGATTTGCACGAAGTCTTTATCATCACTCTCCAACATAATTGCTATTATCAATCTGCTACCTTATCTGCAAAAAACAAAATCTTATCGTTGTTCAAGTAAAAGACAACAGACTCGGCGTGTTTCTGCTCTATCACAAAAGAAGTGTTGGAGTGGTTTTGAACAAATTCCTTGAATGATTTGCTATATTTTGTTTTCAAGACGCCATCTTAGACTGCTGGTGGCAGGGAGGACACATGGACTGCTACTCTGCTCCTGGCTACGAACTCACGAAGTCCATCTCTCGCCAGCTAACTGTGACCATACCGCGAGCTGCTGCCAGTCAGACCGGAACCTACAGGTGTCAGCTCGAAGGATACGGAACTGATCAGTTCAGTGCCTGTAACTTCAGCATCCAATCAGGTGAGTTATACAGTCTAGGAAAATTCTTTTCGGAAATGTAGTTGCCTGTATGCACTGACACAAGGATTAAAGGTTCTCAGGTTTTATTCAGCTAAGATAGTTTTCTATGAAATGTCATTTATAACTCTGCGCATAAAAGGTACTTAACAAGAAATCACGTTTACATTTAAAAATTACCGTAATGATTTAAAAAGCTCATTGAAATATCAAATGGGCATTAAACTCTTACTTATTTTCTGATACCATACAGGCACTAAAACAATTTGTGATGCACCATTCGAGAGGGAGGGATCCCCTGCCTTGCTGTCATGTTACTTTTCTGAAAATGTCGGAGAAAGTAAAAAGGATTTCGCTGTATACCATGTTTCAAGTCAAGGTTCCAATGGTATTGTAAATCCTGCAAGTGCCTCTCGTAGTTTGTTTTGTGTTTTTTTTTTTTTATCTAGATGTTTGCAAGCTGAAGTACTTTAAGTCTGAACGTCGAATTTTTCTATGATTAATAATTTCAGTGTCTGGGTCTTTAAATGTGAGTCAGCCAAAACATCCAGTATATCTATGTGTAAAGCATATAACTGTATACAAATTATATATCTATATCGAGTCTTATATATAAACAAGTTGTTATGGTTATGTGTATATCCATATATTAAACAAGTGGCTCTATTTTGAAGGCTATTTTTAATAAAAATACATAATTGTTGTGTTGACTAGAGACCATATTAACCTGCACCTGGAGTCAAGGCAGTTTGACTTGTCACACCACACGTGACTACCAACTTGACAGAAGAATAACGAACACTGTAACTGTGAAGATACCCAAGGTGTCAGCCAGTCATACGGGTACCTACTCCTGTCAACTGGCAGGTGCTGCACCACGTGACTACGAGGACTGTGTACTGAGTCTCGACCAAGGTAACTGCAGGGTTGCAAGGCTTTTTAAATGGGCGATGATAGTAGGTTGTATCATATTAAAGTCCTTAACTTTGAGTGGATTTGTTTTCATCGTTCCCATAGCTTCTTTTTGGCTTCTCACAATAGTTGTTAGTCCCGCGCTACAATGTAAACGATTCTGTGACAGGACAAGCGACCTCCTGTAACATCCCGCCTGTCAAGCTGATGGAAGCGGCAACAATAATTTGTAACTTCAATGTCGACGTCAACAAAACGAAAACAAACTTTAATATCGCCCACTTCAGTGATCAGAATAAAGCAGGTAACACTAATGAAATATACAAAGTCACGTGATATTTCTAAGCAGATACACTGTGCAGTAATTGTACATCATCACTTTCAAACAAAAAAATAGTAAATTATTACAAGTATAACGAAATATATGTTTTCTAGCTGTTGTCTGTCTATGATGTAGGTGTTGATGTGCTGAAGTGTGTCTGGCAACATAACGACCTGGCTTGTGACGTCACATCGGGCTTAGAGCTCAGCCGCCCGGTGACTGACCAACTCGCCCTCACAATTCCACGGGCAAACGGCAACCACGCTGGAAAATATTCGTGCCAGCTACAGAGAACTTCCCAAAGTGCTACTTATTGTGAATTAGTTATAGGTAATTCTACCTTATTTCATTTAAAATCGTTTAATTAGGTCACGTGTGTTACTTATTTTTACCTCTCATACCTGACAAGAGATAAAGAGACTCAATTTCCATCACAGTTCGAAATAATATTTTAGTGATTTTTTGCTATTTTTGTGCTATAACATTATTAGGGTCAGAGGTTTTAGTTCCAGACCCAAGAAGTAGAAGCAGCTTGCCTGTGGTTGTTGAGGTGCTCATCACACTATTTATTTTAGTGCTGATCATCGTTGTGGGTGTCCTACTGTACTGCAGATATCGAGTCAGAAAGTACGTGAGTGATTGTAATCAACTACATGTATTGCTAAATTTCGACAGCCAGTCAATACTACCATCATCATATTATTTTCTCTGTAAAATGTACAAAATGAGTACCTGTGCAAAGAAAATTTACTTCATATGTCGAAATCATTTGTTCCTTTGCAGGTAATCCTATTAATCATTTATGTTAATGTGATTCTAACAGCTACATTAATATAAAAATACTCAAAGGGTGAGAATGTAAGCTAGTTGGCTTGTTAATTAAGTACTGGTTAATTGTTGATTAATTTTCTTCATTACAGAAGACATAAAACATTGTCCACTTGGGAAGAAATCCAGCCAATGTTATCTATGAAAGTAAGATTTTCCTATGTACGCGAAGAATAATGACTGACACTCGGACAGACAAGTATGCATTAATAGAGTCAGGCCTGACGAGAGGGGGGGACAGGGGGGTCTGGTGTACCCGGGCCCGCGGCTGTCAAGGGGGCCCGGCCTTGGTCAGTGGTTTTTGTTTTCTTCTTCTCCTTTTCTTTTTCTTTTAAAGAAAGGTCTAAGGACAGAACACCCAAGCATTACACATGCAGAAGTTGAGTTTCAAGTCTGTAGAATACAATTTCGGGGTGCTGGGGCCTGTCGTGAGGTCAGCGGGTATCATATTCTCGCTGGACAAGCCAAGAGACGACGGCCGCTGGACACTGAAGATTTTATCGCGTGTGACCCGCCCAGAAGAACGTTCGTGCCATGTTACTGAATGAAGTGTAGATATTGAGATTCGAATTGTAAACATACATTATATACCGGGAAAATAATTTACGATTACAAGTACTAGGGGACCGGAGAGGTCGTCTGTCCGGGCTGGCTCTCGGCGGCCCTGAATAGAGTAAGAAACTAGCTAGACTTATCTATTGATGAATGAAGGATTCAGAATGGTGATTTGGTAAAAGTACGCTTTAGAATGTGTGCACGCGACGGTGTAAATTTGTGTGTATAGGTATCACAATCTTAAATGCTCGTTAAATATTTCAGGTTACCGATGAGACTACACAAAGATTGCAGGAAAGTCTCTCAGCCAGCATCCAGACCATGTACCCAGACATTCTCACCGCCTGCTATTTCGTGCCTTCGCTCTACATCAACAGAAACACGTATACACACGACAAGGTGGCGGGGGAGAAGGTCGTTGTCATGGAAGCCGCACCAGACGACACACTGAGGCACGACCACGCCATCCAGCACGTCCTCAACTGTCTGCGCCACCTGGCGGACAGAGACCAGCAGGCCATGTTTGTCCTCTCACACTTCACCTGTGACGACTACCTGGCTAGTGTTGACGAGCAGTTTGCCCACCACACGCTGCCGATGCCCTCTGACCTCACACGTCGTGACAAGGACTATGAGAACTTTGATGTACTCATCGTCCACCGACAGTACGGTGTAGTGGTTGTGGTGGTGAAGGCGTCTGTGTGTACAGCAGACATGGGGGTAGAGATAAGAGACAATGAGAGGGTTGTACAGGATTTACGTGAAGCTGTCAAACAGTTGGATGGAGCGGAGCGCATGTTGAAGCATCTCATGGCGGATGTCAGGCCTCATACACCAATACGTAAAACATTGATGTTACCTAACCTTTCGCTGAAATCCTTGTCAGAAATACTGGCAACACATCAAGACGTAGCGAAAGTAGGTTTTCTTTATGTCAGGACAATTGTTCTGCATTTTGTAACATATTGATAGTTACTGTTAAATTTATTCGTATCTGTATTACTGAGACATTTTCTATTGCTTTAAATGACAAAATCAAATAACAGACCGTTACTAAAGACATGCAAAAAGAAATCTCTCATAACAACATCTCTTGCTTTTAAACATTTTTTTAAAATTCCCTAGTACTCTTTTCTGTGTATTATTCTCGTTTAATTTATCTAAAATAAGTGTAGGGGGATTTATAAAGTGCACACTATACGTACGCTATACACTCTTTACTTCTCTATCAAATTATAAATAAATTGAAAAGAACATTTTAAAATAAGATATCTTTTATTTAAGTGAGTAATAATAAAAGTTGAAGTGTTTTAAGTGATAATGGTGAAGGTAAATCTAAGTCGTCTGTTTTGATAATAGGTCCCTCAAGTTTCAAACATCATGCACAAATCAAGGGGTCAATGTTTAATGTTAATAAAAAAACTGTAGCTCATAGGCTGCATGTTTTCCATGCACTATTCAATGTGTTTTTACATCATAAAAGACAACGGCTTTGATTTACGCCTGACTCGATGAAGACTTCAAAATTACACATAAATGTTTTAGCTTTTATATAAATGCTACATGTGTTTGTGTGTCAGGCTTTACGATACTGCACTGGGCTGACAGAGTTGTCTGACATCTTTGGAGAGTGTTTATGTGCTGATCAGCTTCACGGTGACAACATGGTCGACCAGCTACATGTGTGGCTACAGCATCACACTACGGGCTCGTCGACGGAACATAGTCTCAGTGAAAATAATTATCAGACGATTTTGTCCAGGTGAGAATCTAATAAAACAAACGATTCCACCAACATTCATTTAATCTAGCTTGTCCAAGCGCACAAAGACTTCACAATAAACATGCGAGGTTTATTTGAAGTAGTAAATACTATTAAGAGAACACATTTTAACAGTATTTTTTTTTATTTTTATTCAGATTCTGTGGTGCCGCCACCAGACCGTACCTGACGCTGCCTGACGGTCGTCGTGTGTGTACACCAAAGTCACTCCAACAGGCCGTCAGTCTGACAGGCGAACTCTTCAACGGCGCCATCATCCACCCTGAACATCAGCAACTTGTGACTGCAGCGCCACCTCGTGTCTTTCTGTCCGGACCGCCAGGGTCAGGCAAAACCACTTCACTGTTGCTGATGGGGAAACAGTGGCTGTCAGAGGGCCACAAGGTCTGTGTGCTCAGTACGTGGAGGGAGAATCGAACATCATCAAAGTTTTTACATGCCATGCTAACAGAATTTTTAGAAAGAATGGACAAGTCACGCGCAACAAAAGACCTGCAAGTGTGTCCGCAATCCATCAAAGTAGAGACTAAAAATACAAAAAGAAACATTCAACTGATATTTGAGGAAGTGGACCTAGAGAAAAAGGATATGAAAGAGATCATCAAGAAAATACAGAAACTCTTAGCTTCAAATGGCCTGTTCATAGTTGTTGATGATGCTGGCCCTTATAGGTAAGTAAACAAATAATAAGTATCTGATTTACTAGGTGAGGTAATCAGAATTTTTATATATATATTTCTTATACAATCTTAAAGCTCCAAGAATTTGATTAACAAATAGATAATATATAAATAATATATGGAGTGTTAACCAGAAAGAGAACTCTTCTAAAATAATGTTTCATTCAAAAGTAACAAGTTTTTTTTATATTAGTTCAAATATAAATATTGGGATAAATTAATTCTTTAAAATGTAAGATTTTCATACAGTTAGCATAAAGAATACGAAATATCTTACTTTTAAAAAAGAAATTCGTTTACCTTTATTGCTTATTGCAGTCTTTTGTTTAATTTTACGACACTATATCGAATAGATTTGTTTTTAATTCCAGCAGAGAAGATCAACCACTATTTAAGTCCTTTTGCGAGCAGCTACTTGCTGACAATGAGGACTTGCATCTTTGGGCGGCCAGCTGCCTTAGTCACCAGATTCCCAACGGTTGGGATGAGAAACATTTTCACGGGACTGTTTCCTGTCCACCAGCAATGCTTCGGGATGAGAATGTGTTGATGTTAGCGCAGAAGAACGGATGCAAAAATCTTGTCAAGTGGGATCCCGACAACATAGGTGTGGCCCCTACAGAGGGCCTGCCAGTCAAGTATGTCTATCACCATGGAAATGGTGTACAAGGTCACGGCCATGGTTATCCATGTTCATGTGAAAAGTGCTGTCATGACGTCATCACCTTAATGAAAGCTTTAGGTTTGGGAACAGATGGTATGTACGACTACTTTGCATGTAATTTACAACTACGATTTTTTAAAATTATAAGTTGTACGTATTGAATAATTTAGAAATACGTTAGCTGTATCCATAGTTCCATAATTAAAAATAGTTAAGTAGTTACATACACTGCAATGTACTCTATGAGAATAAATTACCTTCAAACATATAATATTGACAATCTTTGCCTCTGGTTGAGAACCTATTCGAATGTTAGCGAAAAAGTTTTCCTGACGCAGAAAATTAAAAACAAAATTCCAGAAATATTTAAAAAATAATATTTTGTTGAATATGAAGTGACTATTTAGGGGTGAATTTACAAAGCATTAATATATATATATACAAAAATTATTAATAAATAATACATGATGATTTTCTAATATATTAGAAAAAAAACATGTTTTCTTGTAGGAAGAGGTATCAGTGACAACTGTCAGACCAGCTCTGCGTCAACAGTCGGGTCTACAAACTGGGATAGAGTGGACACCTTGACAACACGACTACTCCCGACTGATGTCTTGGTATTGTTTGAGCATGAACACTTGATGGAGAGGGACTTTTGTAAGAATACGACATTTTGCAACACTCTTAAAAAGTTTGGCTACAGAATAACGGTAATTAATGCGTTGGACGAATTTTCATCTAAATTGTTTGGACATCATTTATGGATTTCAAACGCAACACTTCTTCACGGCCTTAAAAGAAAAGTTGTAGTTTATGTGGAGGGGCGAGGACAGTCAAATATACCGCTAGAGTGGATGAGACTACGTGGTGCCACAAGCTGTACATCTCAGCTCATCTGGGTTAAAGACACAGCATTGTCTCGTCCAGAATTATAGTCATATATTAAAATATGATTATAAGGCTTCTCATAAAAAGTCTTAAAGAGTATAATTGTTTACGCTTCCCCACCGGTCACTGTTTATAACATTAACGAGAACAGTTTTTTTTCATTAGTATAACTTGTAGTAACGCATGGTGTTTCTTCAAAATCAAATGCTTATATTTTAAGCATAGCAAATTACAATTTATTCATTTCACTAGAATTGACATTTCCACCTGTCATAAATGGGTAGAGTCTGGTCTGATCTCTCAGACGAAGTTTTGATACATCAGCCACCATGCACTTGTTTCGCTTCTTTGGATCACATAACTTTAATCTTTTTATTAATAAAGTCATGACCATTGTTAAAGTAGATATCTAAATGAACGGTGTACGGCCTGTAGAGGTAATGAGTTGTAAGTACTTAAAAGTAACCCTATTTAAGGATAGCAAATCCGTGACAGATATCCGCCACAGTATTGCGACATCAACAGCAGTGACGGCTAGACTGGACAGTGTATGGGACAAAATAGCATCTAGGTTTATATAAAGTATTACCTGTAAAAACACTTCGTATTACATATTATACATTGTGCTATACGGATGTAAAAGATGGGCTCTGCTAGCCTATATGTAAAACAATAATCCAGACATTTGAGAGCAAGTTATGTAGTGTGTGTGATTGTTATACACAGGGTATGTGATTACATATCTTAATAATGTTCTTCAAGTGAATTATATTTACATGATAGTTATGCATAAAGTATTAATGTCTCATGGTCACAGACATATTCCTGGATTCTTACATCTTGATATACATATTCTAATTTGTTTTCTTAATACTATGCTTAAATCTCCCGCCTGTCACAACCATTACGTCAATGATATTAAATATATCAATATCAATCAACATTTTACAAATAAAGTTTATCGCTTATCTTTATATTTGCCCTTTTTCAGTAAAATGTTCTATCTTTGTGTAGAGTGGAATCTTAAGACACGGTAACAGTGACACAACTCATCATTTCTGTGAAACTTAAAAACCATGACCAAAATTTCAAAATCTAAAATATAATTTTGTAGCTTTGTTAAATTTTGCATGTTAAAGTACAGGAGCACATTGCACAAAGTGCTGGTTTGATTAATTTTGTTTGGTTGGGTTTTTTTTTTCTTTTTTTTGCTTCCATGTAAGAGTCATTAAGAGAGATACAAAGGAGAAATATATGTCCAGAGTGGGTTGTGAAAAGGATTTTTTGTTTAAATTTATTATTATTTTGCAAGTGTCTTCTTCTTCTTGGTCCTAATCACCCCCAGTGGAGCATAGAACCTCAAATTTTGCAAGTTTAGAGAGTGTTCAGCATTTCGGAAAATTTACATCTCTTAAAAATGCATTAAGGCTGCTCCGCTAATTAATTATTTTGCAGAGATGATTCCTCGCTTAGATCTTTCAACGAACATTTTTTAAAGAAGTTGCCCAATATCAATTTATGTAAATCAGTTGCTTTGGTACCGATGTAGCAGACGGCTGTAAAAATGCCCTCCGACGATTCTGCAAAAGAAGTAACTAACAGATGCAGCCATTGGAGAATCGTCAGTTTGGGGAACTACTTTTCAACTCAAATGCCAACGAAAGGGCAAAATGTCATAAATATACATCAGAAGGGGATTGGCCACTTTATAGGTGACTGACATGTGTTTTGACCTACTGCCAGATTTCGGAATTCTCTGCCCTATACAGTTAATATCTTTGATTTGACTTTACTACAAGAAAACAGAACCTAAAATTGTTAAAATTACCACCCTGCAAATGTTTTTAAAATGCTCCTTTAAACGGAGTATCACAGATAGTTGTCTTTATTATAGGTTAATAGATATAATTGTTTAAAACACTGATCAAAATTGACTTGTTTTTTTCTGCCTTTTTTGGCTGTATATTTTTCAATAAAATGATATAATATCTTGTTATTAATGGTGCATTGATATTTCTTTTAGTAAGGATGTTGTGCACATACCTACCTACAGAAAAACACACAAATATACAAGACACCCAGATAACTAGATATTTAAGGACAGTGAGAAAATAGATCATCTCTCTTTAGCACTTCTGATGAGCTTCCTCCTCTACATTCAACATCACGTGGACCTCATTGTCGACAGCTAGTATTATTATTAACTATTGCTTTGTTTTATCAACGACTTGCTTATTATGCGACAGTTAGGATACACAACATATTTACTGATTAATTTTGGAGTCTGCGAATTTGGGCATTAACGTCATGACAAGAAAATATAAACTATTTTACTAACCCGTTATCTCTCAGGTTACATTTTTTTGAGTCATTTTGTTTCCGTTGTGAAAGTTGTGTTTTTTGGGAGCCCCAGGAGCACGAATAATGTTAAGCAGTATTCATTTATTTTTGCGTTTGTAGGCACAGCCTGTCCTAAGAATATGACACTGGGATGACTTGAAATAAAAAAAAAACTTATCGCACAATATGAGAACAGTATCCATGGACTGCTTCATGATACTACTCTTTATCTCTCAATTGATGGTGGACAATGAAGTGATGCTACGCTTGTATTCATAAGATTGGAATCGAATATAGCAAAATGGACACGTGAATAGTTTATCTACGTTGCATCAGTTACTATAAACAAGCACAACACCTGTAGACTTGCCATCACTTGTAGTGAATGTCAGAAGGTGTCTTCAAAGCCACAAAATACAACCTGCCGCCTACATGCTACATGGCACATGGCAAACTTCGAGGATTTACTGCAACAAATAACTGAGAGCCTGCACTGAATGCACACAGGGTCACGTGGTTGCTTTGGTACTTACCTGTACTTAACAGCCCTCTACGTAGGACACTGGGCAATAACTGGTTAAATGTGTTATCAACTGGCATTTTTGTGAGGGTGAATATGCAGGAAGAGGGGTAGCCCAGGCATGGGTCCTGCCGACTTTAAAGTCCATGAATCAGATTGTTTTGTGCGTGAGTTTAAAGGGAAAAAACTCTGCCACGAATGGTTTAGTTGTAAAGTGAGTTACTTCCCTTTTGCAGGATGTGTCTTGGGAGATAAAGAAATAGAATGAAACGAAAATACTAATAACAAAAAATACTAAAAGAAAAACACTAATTATTTCAAAATTTAAATCCAGAACGCTTCAAATATAGCTAAACAGAAGTAGCATTTTTTTTATTCAATAACAGTGATTGGAAAATGAAATAAAGATAATAAGACACTCATACGAGCGCACATACACACACACACACAAACACATACACATACACACACATGAACACACGCACATACGTAAACGCACACGCTCGTTCACACACCCATGTAGCCTCGCACAGTCTGCATTTCTTAGATGCGTTCTCCCTTAAGAAAGAAAGAGAGATAGATAAAGCGAAACGGTAGTGGCAATAAATAGGTCGTTTTGTTCCTAGCAGCACGTTCGAGGATATTGTGTGACCGTTACACAGGAGCACCTGAGCCAGGTGAGTTTTGTATTTGATGTGTCTCTCTCACGCACACCTTATCACAGTCAGTACCACTCATAAACTGTCAAATACTAAAACAGTAAGACCTTACCTCAGAGACATCTGTATCAAAACATAGATGAAAAGGCAATCCTTAAAAATTAAAGACACACATGTCAAGCACACATCAGTGATATAACACACAGCCCACATATAAACACAATAATTAAAAAGGTTATTATATTTCCTCTCGCGCTGTCACAAACAAATCAATCTAGCCTGACTCACGTTTTACACATGAAGCACACAGTGAGTCTGTACACCAGTGAAACAAATGTGTGAATAATGTGAATCACATCATGTTTACTCTATACTCTCCCTCATTCACACATAGAAAACAGTCGCGATGTTAACATGACCCCGCCTCCCCCGTCTTCGTGTTCAGTGTACTTTACTAAATATGTATGACTTGTATTTGACACGATAGGATACTTCTTGTTGTACTGTAAGTTTAAGATGAGTTGTTACTTGGTCATATTTAACACTGCATGTGGTAACAAGTTTTACTATGTGGTTATATCTCGTACTGACCTTATTAGTATTAGTTACTGTGTGCCACTTATAGTAATCTGTAATGATGTGTATGATAGCTTGATAGTATAATATACATTAATAATAATAATAATATGGACTCAAAACCCATTTCTTAAAAATATATCGAGGGCATTGTTCCACTCGCTCCTCAATTCTTCATGCCTGCACTTAATTAATACCTGATGTCATTATAATGTGAGCGTTTGTGATCCCTGAACACCTTGAAGGGATTGTAAAGGCAAAATAAAACTGCTTAGAATCGCGTAAAGAGTAGGATACATTTGAAACTCGTCTATTTATATGTGTGTTCATGTGGAAAACGTTGAAGGTTTTTTGTAGAATGTTGTGTTTAATAAGAGAAATTACACGGGACTCTTTTTTTGCTTCCACGAAGTCTCGTTCTACGTCACGTGACCCTATGACGTGTGGTTTCCATAGTGAGAACCATGCCTCGAGAATGTGCGGCGTCATATGAATAAACTGACGACGTCAAATCTTGGTAATGCTACAGATACAGACACTTCCTGTCAAAGACTGACGTCACAACAAGACTCTGACATCACAATAAGACTCGTCTGCTTGACCATCTCGGGAAGCTATCGTGGTTACTCGGCGGAAGGACACAAAGGTCGATTTCACTGGATTTTTTCAATTTTTATAAACATCAGCAACCGAAATAGTGCTAATCATTTAAAGGGATACTCAAGGCTTGTGATAAGGCTGTGGCGACGGTCAAACGTTTCAAAACTATATTTAGTTACAATTACAGAGCACGAGAGCAATACAGGAGAAATAAAGGATTCGTTTCTCACTTAATTATCACTTATTAGCACTATGTCGGTTGCTCTCTCTCTCTTCCCACACAGAATATATATACACACCCAGCAACAGTGGATACAGTTGGTACACATTTCTATAAATTCAGAGATAAAAAGTATGACAATGTGTAAAGAATCAGATCATCACAATCGTTTATTATTGAAAACATTTATCAATGTATGTGCTGTTTACATTAAAGTTATATTAAAAAGTTTAGCTAAAATTGTTTACAGGGACATGCGTATGTTTCTTTCTCTTGCTCTCACCACCCCCAGTGGAGCATAGGGCCGCAACTACACCCGCCATCAGACCTGGTTCTTGGCCTACCTTTCATTCTGTCCCTGTAAGGACCAATATTGACCAACATGTCTGTGTTTTGTTGTCGCTAGTCGTCAGATAATAGTAGAAGAGATAGATTATTTCATAAATAGCTCAGAAGTCTTGACTAAATGTTTCCGAAACCTGTAGAAAATCCAGGTGTAATAGTTCCTTTTGTGCCGACCTACACCTAACGACCCCCTGGGTCAACTTGCCCATAACAAGGACAAGACCAGAATTCGTACCTCGTGCTCTGTAACTGTAACTAAATATATTTTTGAAACGTTTGACCGTCGCCACAGCCTTATTACAAGCCTTGAGTATCCTTTTAAAGGCGGGTAGCGTGGGTCGAACGAAGCAGAGCAGAATTCGTACCTCGTGCTCTGTACTAAAAATTAAGAAAGGCCAAGAGAAACCAATGAATGTTTCTCATGCACTGTGTCATCCTTTCTACTTCAAACTGATGTCCAATGCTCAAATTTAAACCAGACAGGTAAGTAGTCTTAACATGTAGTTTGATAAGGGCCACTGGGTCGACCTTGCTCCAAAACTGATATGCATCACAAGCGCGAAGAATCACAAGGTAGCCATTGGGTTAAAATAGGTTGTAGACGTTCATCTCAATGAGAAATGAAGCACAGGCGTTTCTGAAAAACCTCGGTATACTTCTGTCAGTGAGCCTGGGTTTTTTCTGCATGCCATCTATTTCCGTCTCTGTCGGAATCTACTCACAGAGTACAGGTTTACCTTTGCGACTTTCAGGAAGTGTTTAGGTAGTGAAACAAACGTTTGAAGATAGTTTGTGAGTATTCTTTCTTTGATATTATCATTATCAGTACGTGCGAATGCATGGCTGTGCATCAGTCTGATGTTGTAGCATAGCCCGACATGTATGTATTCAGAGTGATCACATAAATAAGACGAGATAAAGTCTTGCCAAGACACAAAGAAGGCCTTGGTGGCTTTACTGTAGCCTTACTGTTGTTTACCTGTGTGTTACTTTCCACCAGGAAGTAGCAGTTCAATGTGTATTCATATCTTCCAGTAAAAGCAGAATCTTAGATTGTTGAAATGTTTGTCTTCATCCAAAACTGATGTAATAAGAGAGCTACTAGCACATGCCGTAGTATTTTATTGTCTTTATTGTTCTGATCTTTATCATAGGTGGCAGAAGGAACATATAAATGCACAATAGTCTGTGCAAACATGTCTGATTGCTTAAACATTTCTACAGATTATATTAAAAACACGAGACATTGATAGTGAAATGTGTAGCATTCAGACTAAGTGTCGCTTAAAGGTCAAACGGTGAAGCTCATCACTGCGCTATGCAGACTACACAGCCCGCCGTGCGGCCGCCCACAAGACAGCTTACAAAAGCTGTTTTGTGTGACAGCTATGCCTTGCAAATGTCAGCCTCGGGTGTGCTTATTAGGTTATATCGACAATCTTACAGGTTAGCAGGCAGGCACTTGTCTGATGGGTCACCTTCACCTCCACCCAACGGTTGTCACTTAACCTTATCACGTTTTTTTTTTTTTTTTTTTTCTACGTACGGTTATCTCCAGTCGCTTTGTTCAACTTTGAAAACAAAGGAAGGTGTTCTAGTTTGCAAAACAAGCGCCATGCACAGTTCTCTGTCATAATTTCAACTTTGAATTTTCCGACAGAATGAAATTAGTTGAGCAAGTTTTTACCTAGACAAAAGTTTACTTAAAGCATGCATGTCTACTTGGAATGAAGCGAATTGGTATAATTCTCATTGAAAATGGACCTTTACTAGCTCCATTCCCTCTAAAATGCTGGCGATATATATTTATGTGCTGTTTCAGGTTCACTTCTGGTAAAATGGATGTGTTAGCTACACTTGTCTGGACTCTTTACATATTTTCTCGCGTGACAGTATCTGCACAAGGTCAGGCAGGTTTTTTTCTGTCTACTATTAACTCCATTTATTTCATTTCTTCTAAGATTCATTTTGCAGCAGTGACCATTCGTTTCTTTGTTATCTCGTTTCAGTGTAAATCTGTTCAGTAACGCTTTGGTACTGACGGACATTAATGTTTAGAAATTAGTACAACAATGGGGAGATAATCAGGATGATTGAGTAGATGTACAAAAGGAAGACCGGAGTTAGTGATAGTTGCTTCCACCTCGGGGTGTTTTCCAACCGTGGTGGAATCTTGGCGAAATATGGGTATAAGGGATGTGAGAGAAGGGAGGGGGAAGGTATTGGGGAGGTGTGGGAGGATGGTCGCTCTTGTGGCTTTGCAGGTGCTTAACATTATCTGATGATACATATCTAACTAATGATAAATAATTGCCACGCAGAACAAAATGAGTTGTAATTGGCACACAACAGTAAGGCTTGATATTTTACAGTTTTACTTTTAGGTGAGAAAAGAATTCGTGGTCTAACAAAGAAATATACTGTTTTGTTTAAATAGAAGTAAGAAACGAATTTTAAAATATATTAAACTCCATGGTGATTAGTCACTCTTCTCTCAGAAAAATGAAATTCAAACGCTTTTTGTTACCTTATTTCTGTATTAACCTCCTCATTATACCTTAAAAGAAAGCTCTGAGTTTGTATTTTCCTGCATTTTCAGTGTCTGTAAATATTAATTCGAACATTAATCAATAATAAGATACATATGCAAACGTTTATGTGTGAGCAAATCCGGTCTTTGATGGCAGCTGAATGCAAGGAAATTATCAAATTAGCAATGGTATTAGCCAATAGTATACAAGCTAATTAATATCTATGTAAATTGGCTAAAACCGGACCCCTTAATCACAAAAATATCTTTATCTTTTGCTATTTTTATTTGATAGTCTATCTTGCTATGTAGTAAAATATAAATTCTGTTTGTTTTCAAAAAAGAAGCAATCAAATTTTAAAGATTTTGTGGACCGTCTACAAAAGAAAGTTCCAGCACTTTACCTGCGTGCTGCCAGTTATTTTCAAGAAAACTTCCCGGAGTGCTGCAAGACACAAACCTTTACCAAGAGTTTAACCTGTCCACCATCAATTCTCTTGCAAGCGGATGTGACAAAAGTTTTCTCTAAATGTAGCATCACTGCGTGGAGACCTGACATGAGAAGTACAGCACCCACAGAAGGTCCGCCAATTAATTTTGTTTACCACAGCGACAAGGGGCACAAGGGGGATCATCCAGGTGTGTGTGAAACATGTGCAACCGAAGCAGAAAAATTTCTTCCGACTTCACTCATCTGCAAAGAAGGTATATACACATCTACATCTATATATATAATTATACTAAAAGCAGACGCTTCTTCAACGGGGTCAAATCGACTAAAATAGCATTTTCTTAATTAAATTACCATGTCATCTACTGCACAACATGAGTCTACTTGGGAACGTTTGCTGAGGTTTTTTTTTTAACCTTTACACTTGAGATATATAAATGGGTAGAAGTGTATACATTTCTTGGTGTATTTAGGAAAGGGTAAATACTTATTGTATATTTGCACGCCTATTGTGAGGGTAGAAGTGTACATATGTACCTGTAAGTGCATGTCAAATGAATGTATAGCAGTTTATTTTCCTGATAGTTTAATAACAAAGAAATCCATTTTTAAAGAAACAAACTGCACCAAAGTGACCCCTATCACCTTTCGGGGCCTCCAGCACAAAACTGCTCCGCGCGACTTAAGACTCATTTCGTCGTGGAGGGCATATTTATATTTTGAAAAGCTGTCACTGAAATTTTTGAATATGGATAAAGTAAAGCTTCAAACAAATTTTAGGCCTGTATCACATGTCAATATAAAGTTATCGGGTTTTAACTTAAACAAACTGTAACAAAAACAAGGAACTGTAAGAGCGGAAACAAAAAGTAAAATCTTAGTAACTTTGTTTTATCAAAGCCTTTCATGTAATTTACCTGTTGAATGGAAAATATAATTATCTTTTAATGTGTTACTACATACATTAACATAATTAATTAAATTATTTATTTTGTTCATTTTTAGAAAAGTCAGCATGGTTGTGTTGGGTACCCAAATGTTGACTAGGCTGCAGAGAAGTACACAGTAATAGGGAATGTTTTCATCAACCTTTCTTTAGAAGAATTCCGCCTGGAAACCACTCGGGTAACCTGCCGGTCCCAAGCTCGGTTGAAGGTGAAGGTTTGGGCGTGGGGCTAGCAACCTCACCCTGTAAAAAAACAGCGTGGTGTTTCTTTAGAGGATAAAGAAGGAAAAAAATCCACTCGCCAACGCCTGGTCCTCTTCACAGCCGCAGGCCTGGGTACACCAAACCCCATCTTCGCCGTCTTTCACTTGAGGCCTATCGTAGGGTAAAGTTTGGGTCGAACGGAAATTTGCGATAAGATAACAAAACAGTTAAAAGATGGTCGATGTTTTCACGCAAGGACTTGTTTTTTTACTTCAAACAGACATCCACCACAGAAGGCGGGAAAGTCAATTTGGAGAGGTGCTATGAAGTCGATATCCCTCCGAACAAGGTCAAGTATCGTACGCCGGAAGAATCACAAAATAACAGGTTAAAAATAGGTTCTACATATTTCTCCTTTGTACTGAACATTGTTCTCATGAAGCACGAAAATGTTTGAAAACATAATGAATGCATTTTGTAAAAAAAAATTTAGGGTTTCTCTGCTGCATAGAATTTGCCTGCGTCTCTGTCGGAATCCATACACAACACGCATGTTTACCTTTGCACCTGTCAGGTAAGTTGAATATTAAGGTCGTGAAATGTGTGAATGCCGTTTGTGACCATGCTTTGCTTTACACTATCAACATCAGGACGGTAAACATGGTGCAGGCAGCCTGGTAGTGTGGGTTTATTCTACCCTTAATGCTGCTTACTCGTGTTTCTCTTTACACCAGGAACAAATAGTTCAATGTGCATAAATACGCATTATTATCATCATCGAGTGTAAGAATGTTTGCTTTGCTTTAAAGATAAAGGTTGTAGTCTATAGTTTGTTTGTTTTGTTTTTTTTTTGTCATTTGAAATCTTGTAAAGTGCCTGTCGTGTGCGTGTTACAATACAGTACATTATTATTATTATTGATCCACAAGGCAGGTACAGGCAGTGTTCACACGCTAGCAATATACACATACGTGTGTATATATATATAAATAAGTTGATTAAAGTGCATGTCCTCTCTCTCTCTCCCCACACACAATATACATATACCCAGCAACAGTAGATACAGTTGCTGACCAGATTTAATCAAGTGAATGGTAGGTGGAGTTGCAGTGACGGTCCGTTCAGCCAGTCCACGATCAGCAATAGTGAGGATAGGGTACACATTTCTATAAATTCAGAGATAAAAAGTAAGAAAATGTCTAAAGAATCACATCATCACAATCGTTTATTATTGAAAACATTTAACAATGTATGTGCTGTTTTCAAAACAGTTATATTAAAAAGTTTAGCTAAAATTGTTTACAGGGACCTGCGTATGTTTAGACTGCAAAACAACGGATTGTTTTATAAAGAACCATATCAGTTGCTCCAGTTACATTGGTCACGTACTCAAAGTCTCACTCCTGGGTCATTCCTGGTGCCAGTTGCTGCTCATATAAATAAGTTACAAAAGAAATTAATAAGCAGTATATATATATAGACATACATATACAACAATTAAAGTAAGCTCTACAAAGATCAACATATAAAGGATGTTGTCTGTGCACACAGTGTCTCTGGGTACTCAAGCGCTGGCTGGTCATGGCTACTCACACTACTTTATAAAATGGTTGAATGGTAGAAGGCACTTCCACCCAGAACACTTGTTACTCAAGTTTCTACCATTGTTAGTGCGGGTCGACTCATGTACACCGGGTGTCTGCCATGTCATGCACATTGGGGACCGTGGCTTTGTCGGGGGACAAAGGACAGACATGAGCCAGGATTTGATATGAATACAGCCTCATAGAGGTGAAAAACAGTTTCGTGACGATTTTCTTTTACCTGGAGATAGCTTGACAGTCGTGAATAGTGAAGTAGGAGGCGAGTCGTGAGGACCTGCAGATCTTCTTTACAGTTTCTAAAATAAGTTACAAGAAAGTGAAAATGGCCTTCTGTGTTTTCGTCGGTAAGTACAAATCAAATATACCATTCTTGATCCATCATCAAGTGTATTTGTAGAACATAGAAATCTCATGTTACCACTGAGGAATTCTGCTTAAAAATCTCACTCTGCGTGACTTTCAATGTGCAATAGTGAAAACAATACCATCTCTTCTTCTGTCATTCCTGCAGCCTTCTTCTAGATATGTTCTTCCTCTTTGTCTACGTGTTCAAAGTTATTTGAGCTTAAGTAGTTTATTCACTATCAGAGCCTGTGGCGGAACTAAGGAACATTAAGGACAGCCAGGGTGGAACAGTTTCACCAGTCATGAATTTCTGATTTTCTTACCAAGTGAGACAGTTTTCTATAATTTTTTTTTAATTTGAAACGTTCACTTTAAAACCCAAACTAACTCACGAGACACCACCGATCAAACCCTAGCAGTGCTCACCGACACTTGCTGTCTGTCTTGGTCGTCATCTCGGGAAGATATCGTGGTTACTCGGCGGAAGCAATTCGACTTCAAAATCTGAATCCAATAATTTTAGTAATGATGCATAATTTACCGAAGTAGTCCGTTGCTTGGCCACGTGTTAATGGCGTTTTAGAAAATTTCTTTTTTGCAAGTTTTCGATTCAAGGTATTAATTTTTGCTTTCAAGCGCAAAATGCTTGAAGCAAGGCTGATCTTAAAAATACGAGTCTTCAATGCGGTCTCATTATGTGCATTTAACAATTCTCTTTTCAGTATGTTATTGGTTTCTAAGCAACTGCCATCAGCAAGTCTGTAGATAACACATGCCATCGCACAGCAAGGCAAGGACAATCGGTTGCCCTAAATTTGCAACGATAATTTTCTTCCACTTAAAGTGGTGTACTTCCGTTGAAACCGGAAGACATTGAAGATCAGCATACTGTAATCTGTCATTAGCCTCGTTTTAAATAGATTCTTTTTCTGTCTGTCTCGCAGGCTGAAACCACCGGTGGGTAAGTAAACAGTGATTAGCTTCGCTGGAAGGGGAAACAAATCACCAAAAAGCAAAAAAAACTCCCAAAATGTTCCAACAAAATCGGTCTCACTTCCTCGTGGGAGGGTTCCTGGTGTGTGTTATCTGCCTCCTCCTCTTCATCTACCTCCTGCCAACCTACCAAAACCGGCCTCAGCATATGTCTTCAGACGTGGAGCCACAGTCGAGTAACCACGAGTCTACAATGTTCCATGCCGACCTGCCGGGATGCCCAGAATGCACTTCAGCATCGCATATGAGGGAACAGCGCAACACCTTATCCAAAATGCTGAACGATTTAAAACGACAGTTGGGACAACTAGAGTGCGACAAGGCGAAACTACAGAACAAAAAAGATGTAAGATGCTCGCTATCTCTCCTTGTTTCTTCTTTACTCTTTCCTGCTCTCTTTGTCTTCCACACACACACACTCTCTCTCTCTTTCTCTCTCTCTCACACACAATCTATTTATTTTTCAGGATATTACATTAAAAATAATATGAAAAACGTGTGTGTTTGTGTCATTTATCCTGTCAGGTGTCCAGCAGCGGCGGATGGTGCAAAGAAGAAAGTGACCCCAAGGAATCTAAAGCTCACATGTTTGACCAGAAAATGGCGGATTCTCTCAGTCGGTTCCTGTCCGGCCAG
>SRHC01000908.1:118402-151060 GCA_004794325.1 Pomacea maculata | reverse complement strand
CTTGTCGTTAAGGAAAAACTCAACATTCTTTTGGTTTCGAGAAAATATCTTCGTGTTTAGAAGAAAATCGGAAGCCAGTCTAATAGAAGACGATGCATAGACAGGGAGTCACACTCGAATTAAAGGGTATTTAGTGGAAGAGTTTAAAGTCTCGCTACTTCAACGTGAAGGATGTACCTATATATACTGACTGACCGGCACTTTTGAGACAGGACATTTAAAGACCTAGCGAGTTATATTTTATTTTTTTATTGTGTGATTGGGTGAAAGCTCAGTACAAAGTCTCATGTCACAAACTCTGGTTTTAATCGCTCCTTTGTTCTCGAGATACCATGATGCCTACAAACAACACTACTATGCACAGGTGGAAGTAAAATTTGTGGAGACACGTGCATGCACAGACAGGTCATTATAATTTTATGATCCCAGCTCTTCCACTGGCTGTAGCCTTGACTAATTCAAGGTATCCATAGACATTAAAAGGCCCACATGAACTCAGAAATATATATCACGTATCCTGCGAAGCCATCCGTTTTTGTTTTGTTTTGTTTTTTTTTTCTTTTTCTTTTTGAGTGTCGATTTTGAGCTGCATTTATGAATCGTAGCTCCTGAGTTCACATCTCATCTTGGGACATGTTGATTGATTGTCAAAATTTTAAGTTTACGCGTGGCCGCTGTTTATTTATTTATTTTTTTCTCTTCTTTTCTTCTAAATAACTCTCTGTTTTGATGATCATTAGACATGATCTATGCTCACGAAATAATATGGAAATAAAGGGAGACATGCTATGCAATGAGTTGAATTAGCAGAGGTATAAAATAAAAATAACACTTAGACAAATTTTATTATTTTCATTATTGTTTTACTAATTGGCTCCTGCTTGTATAGAAGTAGATCTGTTGACACGCATGATTTTTGTGAATATTTTTATTTTGATGTGGTTTGTAATTTTGTATTTTGCTAAAACCAAACTTTTGCCTTCAACTCTGAGGGACAAATAAAAATATCAGAAAATTATATCCAGTTTCTCTATACTTTTTTTTCAAAACCTTGATTTTATATCATTTGTTTTCTAGATAGTTTAGTGACTTTTAGTGTGATAAAAAGTATTTTTGTATTTTATGTTCTGGAGAAAGATTTCGAGTGCTTGGATGCATTATGCATTTCAACAAATTTTTTTCTTTGACATCAAATTTATCTTTCAATACATTATAGTATCATAATCCCTTAAAACGTTTCGCGAAAAGCTAATGAAAATGACAGGATCTTTGAGCTCATACAGGAACATGTCTTCATCTCTCACACTGTCCAGAAACCATGTTCTGAAAATACTTTCTTATTGTGAAATATCCAGTTGTATTTATTTTTCGAGATACCAGGAAGAAGCTGTACGATGTTAGGCTGCTTTTCACTCAAAAGTCATCTTGAGAGTGTGTCAGAAGGCAGGCGCTGAAGATAATTTAACAAATCGTTTTGCAGATCACTGTGCTTCTACCCACCTCTACATAGGACACTGGGTAATAACAGGTTAAATGTGTGATCATCTGGCATTTTTCTAGGGGTGAGAATGCAGGAGGGGGGAGGTAACCCAGGTATTAGTCCTGCCGGTCAATGAGTCAGATTTTTTAATTGCATCGATTTTAAAGGGAACAAACTCTGTCACGAATAGTTCTGTTGTAAAGTGAGTTACTTCCCTTTCACAAGGTGTAGCGATGGACATAAATAAATGGAATTAAACGAAAATACTAATAAGAAAAAATGCTAAAAGACAAACACTGCAATTATTTCAAAATTTAAAGCCAGAACGCTTCAAATGTAGCTAAAATAAAGCAGCATTTTTTTTTTATTCAATGACACAGTGATTGGAAAATAAAGATAACAAGACATTCGTACGAGCGCACACACAGACACACAAACACACATGAACACACGCAGATACACAGGCGCGCACATGCGTGCGCACATCCACGCAAAACCACACGCTCGCTCTCACACACACACATGTAGACTCGCACAGTATGCATTTATTACATGCGTACTCCCTTAAGAGAGAGAGAGGGGGATATATGAATCGAAACGGTAGTGGCAATAAATAGGTCGTTTTGTTCCCAGCAGCACATTCGAGGATATTGTGTGACCGTTACACAGGAGCACCTGAGCCAGGTGAGTTGTGTAGTTGATGTGTCTCTCTCACGCACACCTTATCACAGTCAGTACCACTCATAAACTGTCAAATACTAAAACAGTAAGACCTTACCTCAGACACATCTGTATCAAAACATAGATGAAAAGGCAATCCTTAAAAATTAAAAAAAGACATGTCAAGCACACATCAGTGATATAACACACAGCCCACATATAAACACAATAATTAAAAAGGTTATTATATTTCCTCTCGCGCTGTCACAAACAAATCAATCTAGCCTGGCCTACGTTTTACACATGATGCACATAATATGTGAGGTCTGTACACCAGTGAAACAAATGTGTGAACACTGTGAATCACATCATGTTTTTTTCTATACTGTCCCTCATTCACACATATAAACAGTCGCGATGTTAACATGACCCCGCCTCCCCCCGTCTTCGTCTTCAGTGTACTTTACTAAATATGTATATATAACTTGTATTTGACACGATAGGATACTTTATATTGTACTGTAACTTTAAGATAAGTTGTCACCTGATAATATTTAACACTGCATGTGGTAACAAGTTTGACTATGTTGTTATGTCTCGTACAGACCTTATTAGTATTAGTTACTGTGCCGCTTATAGTAATCTGTAATGATGTGTATAATAGCTTGATAGTAGAATATGCATTAATATTAATACGGCCTCAAAACTCACTTCTTAAAAAAATATATCAAGGGCATTGTTCGCTCGCTCCTTAATTCTTCATGCGTTCACTTAATTACACCTGATGTCATTATCATGTGAGCGCTTGTGATCCCTGAACACCTGAAACTGTTTCTTTTGTAGTCTTTCTTCTGTAGCTTACCAAGCTAGCACTTGTGATTTTCTTCTTCTTTTTATCATCATCATCATCATCATCATCATCATCATCATCATCATCATCCATTGTAAGGACGTTTGCTTTGCTTTCCAGAAAAAGATAATCTAGTTTTTTTTTTCTTATTTGAAATCTTATAAAGTGCATATCATGTGCGTGTTACAATACAGTATATTATTATTATTGATCTACAAGGGCAGTTACAGGCAGTGTTCACACGCTACCAATATACAGATACGTGTATACATATACACGATGATTAAAGTGCATGTCCTCTCTATCTCTGTTACCACACACACATACAGAATACATATATACCCAGCTACAGTAGATACAGTTGCTGACCAGAATTAATCAAGTGAATGGCACGTAGAGTTGCAGTGACGATCCGTTCAGCCAACACTTATCCCATGCCAGTCCACGATCAGCAATAGTGAGGATACAGTACACATGTTCAGAGATAAAAAGTAAGAAAATGAGTAAAGAACTACATCATTACAATCGTTTATTATTAAAAACATTTGACAATGTTTGAAATTTCGAACAGGTGAAAATACTCCCTCTTGGCTGTTACTTGGGTCACATACTCAAAGTCTCACTCCTGGGTCATTCCTAGCGCCAGTCGCTGCTCATAGTAATAAGTCACAAAAGAAATTGATAATATACAACAGTTAAAATAAGTTCTACAAAGACCAAGACATAAAAGGATGTTCTCTATGTACTTTAATCCCCCACACGAGGTGTCTGTGGGTACTCAAGCGCTGGCTGGTGACGGTTACTGATACTACTGTATACAATAGTTGACTGGTAAAAACCACGTCCACCCAGAACGCTTGCTACTCAAGTTTCTGCCATTAGTACTGCGGATCGACTCATTTCCACCCGGTGTCTGCCATGTCACTCACCAGTGACATTCGGGTGCGTGGCTATGGCTGTGGAGAGAGGACATATGGAGCCAGGATTTGATATTTAATAAAGCCTCGGGGTGAGTAAACAACAGTTTCGAAACGAAATTTTTACCTGAGATAGCTTGATGGGAGTGAACTGCGGGGTAGGATGCGTGTCGTGACGACCTGCAGGTCTTCTGTCATTCCTGCGACCTACTTCTAGATATGTTGTTCCTCATTGTCTACATGTTGAAGGTTATTTGAGCTTAAGAAGTTTACTCACTATCAGAGGCAGACTCAAGGCACATTTAGGACAGCGAGGGTGGAACAGTTTCACCAGTCATGAATTTCCGATTTTGTTACCAAAAAAACTGGAGAAATAATCTGTCCTTCTTTTTTATCTTGCATGGACTGTTTTATATAATTGAACACCTTTGTTATGATGGCTTGTACATATACTGACATGAGACAAACATTTATTGTAAAATATGGCATAAGAAACTGTATAAGTTGTATGCTGTCGTTTAATAGGAATCAATGATGGCTTAAATTAGTTAAATAAAAAAAACCCACAAGAAATAGAAATGTTAGTGCGATAAAGACATAACGTTGTAAATTTTTAATGAAAAAATTTTCAATATCTCAGCATTGTGGAAAATTTGCTCATCAACATCTATTCTTCACAACAATATGTCAGCCCGCCATATACACAGTACTATCCATTGATGCTCTGAACAAGATTGTTGCAGACTTTTTGTCTTTATTTACCTACCTGTAAGTTTATGTTTTGTCTTTTCTAAATTTTCAATAAGGAAACTATATCCGTCAGTTTGGTAAGTCTTCTTGAGAGAAACGTTTCGCACCCAACCAGAATGTGAAATTGTGGGCACCCAGCCCAGATTCCGACCGACTGGAATGTGCTATATCCTGAAGACTGTTTCTTGTTTACCTGTAATTCTTTGAGAAACAAATATGTTGAGACTAGCAATGGAGAATGAAAAGCGGATCCATAAATGTTGATTAAGTAGTATCCCAACAGCATAAGCGAGGCTTCGATTACGGTTTACCAGTAAAGTATCTCCATTACAATGAAACAGGTGGTTAGGTCACCCCAGGTCAAGTTTGTGGAGCATAGGGCCGCAACTACACCCCGCCATCAGACTCGGTTTTTGGACCAACATTATTGGACCAACATGTCTGTGTTTTGCTGTCGCTAGATTTCAGACGATAGCAGTGAAGCGATAAATTATTACATAAATAGCTCAGAAGTTATATATATATCAGAATTCTTGACTAAATTTTTCCGAAGCCGGCAGAAAATCCAGGTGTAGTAGTTCCTTTTGTGCCGACCCGAACCTAACTGATCCCCTGGGTCAACTTGCCCATAACTAGGATAAGACAGGAATTCGTGCGCACCTTTCTGGTTTAGATATCGTCTTAAAGGTATACTCCAGGCAGACTAAAACTGCTTAGAAACTCGTCAAGAGTAGGATCAATTGGAATCTCGTCTACTTGCATATCTGTTTATGTGGAAAACGTTGAAGGTTTTATACCATGTCAAAGAAACTACACGCGACTCTTTCGTTTGCATACACCAAGTCTCGTTCTCCGTCACGTGACCTTATGACATATGACAAAGACTGCTTACCAAGTGAGACTGACTGTTTTCTATAATTTTTTAAAACTGTGCTTTGAAAAGCACTTGAAAAACTAAATTAACTCACGAGACACTACCGAGCACGAGTTCAAACCCTTGCATTGATCGCCGACGATTGCTGTTGGTCTTGGTCCTACGTCACACTCAGACTGACGTCACACCCAGACTGACGTCACACCCAGACTCCTCTGCTAAACCATCTCGGGAAGATATCTCTGTTTCTCGACGGAAGGACACAAAGGTCGATTTCACTGGATTTTTTCGATTTTTATAAACATCGGCAACCGAAATAGTGCTAATAAGTGGTAATTAAGCGAGAAACGAATCCTTTATTTCTCTTGTGTTGCTCTCGTGCTCTGTCATTGTAAATAAATATATTCTTAAACGTTTTGACCGTCACCAGAGCCTTATCACAAGCCTTGAGTATCCCTTTAAAGCTTTCTAAACACGCTTTTCGATTCGAAAAAAATTCTCGGTCTTGTGTTAATCACGCGCGGATCAGCGCGTGAAGTGCAGGCCAGGGAGATGATTTCTGTTCATAAATAATTGATTTTATACGTGTTAGGCAATGCTCATACCAAACAGACATTTCAAAAAATGTAACACCACTAAAGAAAAAGATTGTAAGTATTCTTTGTCTAATGTAAAAAATCGTGTCCTTGTATACGTCTTTGTAGTAATATTTGCATGTAGAGAGGTAGATGTTTGAAATATGTAACGATGTGTCGACGATAGAAGCGATTTATTCATGTAACAGCGAGGACAGGTAAGCAGCTGCTAAGGATAAGCGATTATAACGATCTTGTTGCTGACTTGCTAGAGTGTTTACTTCGTCTGAGTAATAACAAACATGGGGTAAGCAGTACACCGAAATGTGATTCTTTTTTCTAGCCTTGCAATTAACTTATTGTAAACTATTGTGTGTGCGTGTGTGTGTGTGTGTGTGTGTGTGTGTGTGTGTGTGTGTGTGTGTGTGTGTGTTACAACATTAGGGGGAGAGAGGAAGGCCCACCACAAAAACAATACTCCACTTAGTCTACTGGCACTGGCCGAACCTTGTGGAGGGTCGGGTTGCGTTCAACGTACATACACTGCACTAAGGTACGTTTTATTTTCTGGCTTTTTTTACCCAGTGTTTGTCAGAGGTGCAATAGTAGTTATATTTAGATTTTTCAGGCTATTAATGTAGGCTACATTCATCAAAAATGTTCTCAATTTCTAGGAAATTCCTGCTAGTGTGTGTCCGAACAAGGGGTGCAAACAATGAATAAATAATCCAGTTGCAGATAGTTCAGTAAGAAGTCTTCCGAAGAATTCTAAACTTTTATATATTAATTTTTAAAATTACTTATCACAAGTATTTTATGGAACGAAAAGTTATGTAGATACCAAAAACATAAAGGAGATTTCTTTAATGTATTTAAAGGTATACTCAAGGCTTGTGATAAGGCTGTGGCGACGGTCAAACGTTTCAAAACTATATTTAGTTACAATGACAGAGCACGAGAGCAATACAGGAGAAATAAAGGATTCGTTTCTCACCTAATTACCACTTATTAGCACTATTTTGGTTGCCGATGTTTATAAACATTGAAAAAATCTGAGTAACCACGATGGCTTCCCGAGATGGTCAAGCACAGGAGTCTCATATGCCGACGAAGCTCCATGCTAGAGGCCAATATCAACTGCCAATCTTCGTTTGTTGTTTAGAAAATTCACAGGACAGATGGCAGAGCATGTAAAACTGAGGATGAAAGTAGTTTGCTATCAATGTTTCGACTACAATTTATTTCATAATAAACACAGATGTTGCTTAGATATGTACATGAAGCAATGATTCGACTTCAAAACCTGAATCCAACAATTTTAGTGAGGATGTATAAGTTTCCGAAGTAGTCCGTTGCTTGGCCACGTGTTATAAAAATTTTCTTTTTTGCAAGTTTTCGATTCAAGGTATTCAATGGTGCTTTAAAGCGCAACATACTTGAAGCCAGGCTGATCTTATAAATACGAGTCTTCAATGCGGTCTCATTGTGTGCATTTAACAAATCTCTTTTCAGTCTGTTATTGGTTTCAGCAAGTCTATAGATAACACATCCCATCGCACAACAAGGAAGGACAATCGGTTTTCCTAAATTTGTAACGATAATTTTCTTCCACTTAAAGTGGTGTACTTCCGTTGAAACCGGAAGACATTGAAGATCAGCATACTGTAATCTGTCTTTAGCCTCGTTTTAAATAGGTTCCTTTTCTGTCTGTCTCGCAGGCTGAAACAACCGGTGGGTAAGTAAACAGTGATTAGCTTCGCTGGAAGGGGGAACAAATCACCAAAAAAACAAAAAATCACCCACAAATGTTCCTGCAAAATCGGTCTCACTTCCTTGTGGGAGGGTTCCTGGTGGTTGTTTTCTGCATCCTCCTCTTCACCTACTTCCTGCCAACCTTCCGACACTGGTCTCAGCATATGTCTTCAGACGTGGAGTCACAGTCAAGTAACGACGAGTCCAGAATGTTCCATGCAGACCAGCCGGGATGCCCAGAATGCACTTCAGCATCGCATATGAGGGAACAGCGCAACACCTTATCCAAAATGCTGAACGATTTAAAACGACAGTTGGGACAACTAGAGTGCGACAAGGCGAAACTACAGAACAAAAAAGATGTAAGATGCTCGCTATCTCTCCCTATTTCTTCTTTCCTTTTTCTGCTCTCTTTGTCTTTCACATACTCTCTCTCTCACACACACACACACACAATCTATTTATTTTTCAGGATCAATGAAACTTTCAGGAATGAGAAACCCTGATAGTCCTGTAAACAAATAAAGTATTCCTTACACTTGTGTGAAAAAAAATTAGTAATACATTATTCGTGCAAATTATACTGATTGATGAAGCTCGTTTAGTTTTTATCATTATGTAGTACGGATATTCTCTTACTGTTGGCACTGTCGTCATAGTGATGGTAATGTCACAACACTTGTACTTCACTTCACCATCTTAAATCACATGCATTTCACTCAACATAACACTCTCAGGTAACTTACCAGTTTTTGAAGCAAGTGTCTTTGAAGTGACATGAACATGATGTCGCCCTGTGACGATTGAAGGAGTCGTCTGCTCCATCGATTGCTCTCACGAGTGCAGCTCGCCAATAATCGTTGTTTTCCCCAAGTTTGGAAGGTGTTGAGACGACAGACCTCGATATGTGGCTCTCTAGGTATGATAGTCAGGAATCATACAATTCTAGCTACAAGACACCCTTGGTATTACTGATATCAACAGCTCCTACCAAACGTTCGTGCAGCAGAAGACTCGTTAGCCGGATGTGATCACCGGACATGCGCAGTGGCACATAGCGGGCTGTCGTCTGCTTTAGTGTGTAGTCTATGACTGAACACATTTTGTTCTTTTCAAAAGATCACTGTCACATAACTAGGAAACTCTGGATGAATAAAACCTCTTTTTCTTCAACTTCTTTAAACTTAGTTTGTCTTACTTTCGCAGCTACCAGTCCCTTACCCCTGGGTGTTGTGTTTATTGGAGGAGGGTTGTCTGAGCGTGATTATTATCTCTCCCCCCACCTTTTAGGTACTCTATTCTCTTGTTTTAAGAAAAGTAAACTTGTAGGTGTTCCATAAACCTATTTTGATCTTTACATCTTGATGGTTAGTAGTGTTCACGATATTACATTTAAAATAATATGAAAAACGTGTGTGTGGTGTGTTTGTGTCGTTTATCCTGTCAGGTGTCCAGCAGCGGTGGATGGTGCAAAGAAGAAAGTGACCCCAAGGAATCTAAAGCTCACCTGTTTGACCAGAAAATGGCGGATTCTCTCGGTCAGTTCCTGTCCGGCCAGCGTGTTGGAAGCTTTGGTGACGGTCCAGGAAAATACAAGGAGTATCTCCTCCAACAGGGACTGGTCGCCTCCTACGACGCCTACGACGGGGCCCCCTTCTGCGAAAACGTCACATCCGGGGCCGTCAAGTTCATGGACCTGACGCTTCCTCAGTTCGGACTTCCGGTGTACGACTGGGTCGTCAGTCTGGAGGTGGCGGAGCACGTGCCTGCCCGCTTCGAGGTCGTGCTGGTCGACAACATCGCGCGCCACGCGCGGAAGGGCATCGTGCTGAGCTGGGCACATCCGGGTCAAGACGGGTTTCATCACGTGAACAACAAGAGCCCTGAAGATGTTAAACGCCTGCTGGACGAAGCTGGTTTCCATTCACATGACAACGACAGCTTGTCGTTAAGGAAAAACTCAACATTCTTTTGGTTTCGAGAAAACATCTTCGTGTTTAGAAGAAAATCGGAAGCCAGTCTAATAGAAGACGATGCATAGACAGGGATTCACACTACAATTAAAGGGTATTTAGTGGAAGAGTTTAAGTCTCGTTATTTCAACATGAAGGATGTACCAATATATACTGACTGACCGGCACTTGTGAGACAGGACATTTAAAGACCTAGCGGGTTGCATTTTTTTTAATTCTGTGATTGGGTGAAATCTCAGTACAAAGTCTCATGTCAACAACTCTGGTTTCAATCGCTCCTTTGTTCTCGACATACCATGATGCCTACAAACAACACTACTTGGAAGTAAAATTTGTGGAGACACGTGCATGCACAGACAGGTCATTATAATTTTATGGTCTCAGCTCTTCCCCTGGACGTAACCTTGACTCATTCAAGGTATCCATAGACATTAAAAGGCCAACATGAACTCAGAAATATATAACACGTATCCTGTGAAGCCATCTGCTTTCTTTTTTTTTCCTTCTTCTTCTTTTTTGTGTCTATTTTGAGCTGCATTTATGAATCGTAGCTCCTGAGTTCACATCTCATCTTGGGACATGTTGATTGATTGTCAAAATTTTAAGTTTACGCGTGGCCGCTGTTTATTTTTTTTTCTCTTCTTTTCTTCTAAAAAAAGGTATCAAATAAAAATAACAGTTAGAAAAATTTTATTATCTTAATTATTGCTTTACTAATAGGCTCCTGCTTGTATAGAAGTAGATCTGTTGACACACATGATTATTGTGAATATTTTTATTTTGATGTGGTTTGTAATTTTGTATTTTGCTTAAACCAAACTTTTGCCTTCAACTTTGAGGGACAAATAAAAATATCAGAAAATTATATCCAGTTTCTCTATACTTTTTTTTGAAAACCTTGATTTTATATCATTTGTTTTCTAGATAGTTCAGTGACTTTTAGTGTGATAAAAAGTATTTTTGTATTTTATGTTCTGGAGAAAGATTTTGAGTGCTTGGATGCATTATGCATTTCAACAAATGTTTTTCTTTGACATCAAATTTATCTTTCAATACATTATAGTATCATAATCCCTTAAAACGTTTCGCGAAAAGCTAATGAAAATGACAGGATGTTTGAGCTCATACAGGAACATGTCTTCATCTCTCACACTGTCCAGAAACCATGTTCTGAAAATACTTTCTTTATGGGAAATATCCAGTTGTATTTATTTTTCGAGATACCAGGAAGAAGCTGTACGATGTTAGGCTGCTTTTCACTCAAAAGTCATCTTGAGAGTGTGTCAGAAGGCAGGCGCTGATGATAATTTAAAACATTGTTTTGCAGATCACTGTGCTTCTACCCACCTCTACACAGGACACTGGGTAATAACAGGTTCAATGTGTTATCATCTGGCATCTTTCTAGGGGTGAGAGGAGGGGGGAGGTAACCCAGGCATTGGTCCCGCCGACGTTAAGGTCAATGAGTCAGATTTTTTGGTGCGCGACTTCAAAGGGACCAAACTCTGTCACGAATGGTTCTGTTGTAAAGTGAGTTACTTCCCTTTCGTAAGGTGTAGCGATGGACATAAATGGAATGAAACGAAAATACTAATAAGAGAAAATACTAAAGGACAAACACTGTAATTATTTCAAAATTTAAAGCCAGAACGCTTCCAATGTAGCTAAATGAAGCAGCATTTTTTTTTATTCAATGTCACAATGATTGGAAAATGAAATAAAGATAACAAGATATTCATACGAGCGAGCAAAAAAAAAACCACATCCACGCAAACGCACACGCTCGCTCGTTCACACTCACACACATGTAGCCTCGCACAGTATGAATTTTTCACATGCATACTCCCTTAAGAGAGAGAGAGGGATACATGAATCGAAACGGTAGTGGCAATAAATAGGTCGTTTTGTTCCCAGCAGCACGTTCGAGGATATTGTGTGACCGTTACACAGGAGCACCTGAGCAAGGTGAGTTGTGTAATTGATGTGTCTCTCTCACGCACACCTTATTGCAGTTAATACTTTAACTGTCAGGTATTAAAACAGTACGGCCTTCCTCAGCGATCTACGTATAAAAAGACATAGATGCGAAAGCAATCCTTAAACATTAAAAACACACATGTCAAGCACACGTCAGTGATATAACACACAGCACAAATATTACCACAATAATTAAAAAAGTCATAATATTTCCTCTCGCGCTGTCACAAACAACTCAATCTAGCCTGGCCTACGTTTAACACATGATGCACATAATATGTGAGGTCTGTACACCAGTGAAACAAATGTGTGAACACTGTGAATCACATCATGTTTTTTTCTATACTGTCCATCATTCACACATAGAAAGCAGGAAGTCGCGATGTTAACATGACCCCGCCTCCCCCGTCTTCGTCTTCAGTGTACTTTACTAAATATGTATGACTTGTATTTGACACGATAGGATACTTTTTCTTGTACTGTAAGTTTAAGATAAGTTGTCACCTGATAATATTTAACACTGCATGTGGTAACAAGTTTGACTATGTTGTTATGTCTCGTACTGACCTTATTAGCATTAGTTACTGTGCCGCTTATAGTAATCTGTAATGATGTGTATAATAGCTTGATAGTAGAATATGCATTAATATTAATACGGCCTCAAAACTCACTTCTTAAAAAAATATATCAAAGGCATTGTTCGCTCGCTCCTTAATTCCTCATGCGTTCACTTAATTACACCTGATGTCATTATCATGTGAGCGCTTGTGATCCCTGAACACCTGAAACTGTTTCTTTTGCAGTCTTTTTTCTGTAGCTTACCAATCTAGCACTTGTGATTTTCTTCTTCTTTTTATCATCATCATCATCATCATCATCCATTGTAAGGACGTTTGCTTTGCTTTCCAGAAAAAAATAGTCTAGTTTTTTTTTTCTTATTTGAAATCTTATAAAGTGCATGTCATGTGCGTGTTACAATACAGTACATTATTATTATTAATCCACACGGGCAGTTACAGGCAGACGAGGCAGTGTTCACACTCCAGCAATATACAGATACGTGTATACATATACACGATGATTAAAGTGCATGTCCTCTCTATCTCTCTTCCCACACACACATAAAGAATATATCCAGCTACAGTAGATACAGTTCTGACCAGAATTAATCAAGTGAAGGGCAGGTAGAGTTGCAGTGACGATCCGTTCAGCCAACACTTATCCCATGCCAGTACACGATCAGCAATAGTGAGGATACAGTACAGATGTCTATAAATTCAAAGATAAAAAGTCAGAAAATGTGTAAAGAACTACATCATCACAATCGTTTATTATTAAAAACATTTGACAATGTTTGAAATTTCGAACAGGTGAAAATACTCCCTCTTGGCTGACGCAAACATTGCAGGAACTTGAAATGAGAAAATTGCAGTCTTAGATGTTTCTATGGTACGATTTTCATAGCCACCTATGTATTCCTTACCAGCAAAATGACTTTTAATAATGACACTAACCGGCATTGGCATGTTGACCTCACAGAATGTGCATACGCACTCGACATACATAAACTGTCCTCATATTTAGACATTTGATATGAAAATATTATTTTAATATGATCAAAGAAAGTTCAAAGAACCTAGTACTTTCGGTTTTAGAATGCTAAAGAACGTCTCCCTCCGTCATTTAAATTCATTTAGACAAGAATGATTATGGAGAAATTTCTAAAGTTGTCTTCAAAAGTTCCTAAAAGACATGGCAAAAAGCAAACTTAAGTTGTGGCAATATGCTGTCTACATAACAGTTATATTACATTATATTAAGTTTAGCTAAAATTGTTTACAGGCACCTGCGTATGTTTAGATTGCGAAACAACGGATTGTTTTTAAACCATATCAGTTGCTCCTGTTACTTGGGTCACATACTCAAAGTCTCACTCCTGGGTCATTCCTAGCGCCAGTCGCTGCTCATAGTAATAAGTCACAAAAGAAATTGATAATATACAACAGTTAAAATATGATCTACAAAGACCAAGATATAAAAGGATGTTCTCTATGCACTTTAATCCCCCAGACGAAGTGTCTGTGGGTACTCAAGCGCTGGCTGGTGATGGTTACTGATATTACTGTATACAATAGTTGAATGGTAAAAACCACGTCCACCCAGAACGCTTGCTACTCAAGTTTCTGCAATTATTAGTGCGGATCGATTCATTTCCACCCGGTGTCTGCCATGTCACTCACCAGTGACATTCGGGTGCGTGGCTATGGCTGTGGAGAGAGGACATATGGAGCCAGGATTTGATATTTAATAAAGCCTCGGGGTGAGTAAACAGCAGTTTCGTAACGAAATTTTTACCTGAGATAGCTTGATGGGAGTGAATTGCGGGGTAGCAGGCGTGTCGTGACGACCTGCAGGTCTTCTGTACATTTTCTAAAATTAGTTAATTCATCATCAAGTGCTTTTGTCGAACATAGTTGGAAATTTCATGTTACCACTAAGCAATTAAGCTTGAAAATATCACTGCGTGACTTTTAATTTGCAATAGTGATAAGAGTACCCTTCTCTTCTTCTGCATTCCTGCGACCTACTTCTAGACATGTTGTTCCTCTTTGTCTACATGTTCAAGGCTATTTGAGTTTTAGTAGTTTACTCACTATCAGAGCCAGTGGCAGATTCAAGGCACATTTAGGACAGCCAGGGTGGAACAGTTTCACCAGTCATGAATTTCAGATTTTGTTACCAAAAACGAATCCATTATTTCTCCTGTGTTACTCTCGTGCTCTGAAATTGTAACTAAATATATTTTTAAACGTTTTGACCGTCACCAGAGCCTTATCACAAGCCTTTAGTATCCCTTTAAAGCTTTCTAAACACGCTTTTCGATTCGAAAAAAATTGTTGGTCTTGTGTTAATCACGCGCGGATCAGCGCGTGACGTGCAGGCCAGGGAGATGATTTCTGTTCATAAATAATTGATTTTATACATGTTAGGCAATGCTCATACCAAACAGACATTTTAAAAAATGTAACACCACTACAGAAAAAGATTGTAAGTATTCTTTGTCTAATGGAAAACATCGTGTCCTTGTAGACGTCTATGTAATAATATTTGCATGTAGAGAGGTAGATGTTTGAAATATGCAACGATGTGTCGACGATAGAAGCGATTTATTCATGTAACAGCGAGGACAGGTAAGCAGCTGCTAAGGATAAGCGATTATAACGATCTTGTTGCTGACTTGCTAGAGTGTTTATTTCGTCTGAGTAATAACAAACATGGGGTAAGCAGTACACCGAAATGTGATTCTTTTTTCTAGCCTTGCAATTAACTTATCGTGTTACAACATTAGGGGGAGAGAGGAAGGCCCACCACAAAAACAATACTCCACTTAGTCCACTGGCACTGGCCGAACCTTGTGGAGGGTCAGGTTGTGTTCAACGTACATACACTGCACTAAGGTACGTTTTATTTTTTGGCTTTTTTAACCCAGTGTTTGTCAGAGGTGCAGTAGTAGTTATATTTCGATTTTTCAGGCTATTAATGTAAGCTACATTCATCAAAAATGTTCTCAATTTCTAGTTTAGGAAAATTCCTGCTAGTGTGTGTCCGAACAAGGGGTGCAAACAATGAATAAATAATCCAGTTGCAGATAGTTCAGTAAGAAGTCTTCCGAAGAATTCTAAACTTTTATATATTAATTTTTAAAATTACTTATCACAAGTATTTTGCCTTTAGTATCCCTTTAACTGAAGTATGGTGACCACTGTTTTTTTACATGATTTTCCGATTCCGAAAGAAAATTCTTTTTTTTTTTTTTTTTTTTTTGACGTTTTTAACTGTTATCACTGGCATTGCCTGTTACATTGAAAGTGGTTGCCCTTTTAAAACAGATTGTTACTTGTTAATGACTTTCATAATTCAGAACCATTTGTGAGTGTTCTGTACACGCGGTGCGGACTGCGTGTTGCCAGTCGTCTCCAATTGCTACCCGTACAACAGGAGGGGTAGAGATCAAAGGCACTGGGGACTTGCCTGGCAATAAACCATCTATCTCACCACTACCGCGACCAGGTCAACCCTTCCGCTGTGGTTCTCTTGAATGGCACCAAGTGTGTAAGCCCCTCGGTAATTCATTAAACACAATCGACCGAAGTCACACGATATTAATTGTCATAAATATTCAAAGGTTCACACGCGCTAAGCTGTTACATGCTAATTAAGCCTATTGAATGCTCAACATTAGAGTCATCAAGTGTCTGCATATTGTCCTATTGTAGAATAAAAATGTGTGAAAGTGAAATACGATGTTGATGCCGACGAAGCTCCATGCTAGAGGCCATTATCAACTGCCAATCTTCGTTTGTTGTTTAGAAAATTCACAGGACATATGGCAGAGCATGTAAAACTGAGGACGAAAGTAGTTTGCTATCAATGTTTCGACGACAATTAATTTCATAATAAACACAGATGTTGCTTAGATATGTACATGAAGCAATGATTCGACTTCAAAACCTGAATCCAATAATTTTAGTGAGGATGTATAAGTTTCCGAAGTAGTCCGTTGCTTGGCCACGTGTTAATGGTGTTTTATAAAATTTCTCTTTTGCAAGTTCTCGATTCAAGGTATTAATCGGTGCTTTAAAGATCAACATGCTTGAAGCCAGGCTGATCTTAAAAATACGAGTCTTCAATGCGGTCTCATTATGTGCATTTAACAATTCTCTTTTCAGTGTTACTGGTTTCTAAGCAACTGCCATCAGCAAGTCTATAGATAACAAATGCCATCGCACAGCAAGGAAGGACAATCGGTTGCCCTACATTTGTAACGACAATTTTCTTCCACTTAAAGTGGTGTACTTCCGTGGAAACCAGAAGATCAGCATACTGTAATCTGTCATTAGCCTCGTTTTAAATAGGTTCTTTTTCTGTCTGTCTCGCAGGCTGAAACAACCGGTGGGTAAGTAAACAGTTATTAGCTTCGCTGGAAGGTGGAAAAAATCACCAAAAAAAAACAAAAAAAAACAAAAAAAAAAAACAAAAAAAAAATGTTCCTGCAAAATCGGTCTCACTTCCTTGTGGGAGGGTTCCTGGTGTGCGTTTTCTGCCTCCTCCTCTTCACCTACCTTCTGCCAACCTACCGACACTGGTCTCAGCATATGTCTTCAGACGTGGAGCCACAGCCGAGTAACCACGAGTCCAGAATGTTCCCTGCAGACCTGCCGGGATGCCCAGAATGCACTTCAGCATCGCATATGAGGGAACAGCGCAACACCTTATCCAAAATGCTGAACGATTTAAAACGACAGCTGGGACAACTAGAGTGCGACAAGGCGAAACTACAGAACAAAAAAGATGTAAGATGCTCGCTATCTCTCCTTGTTTCTTCTTTACTCTTTCCTGCTCTCTTTGTCTTCCACACACACACACATTCTCTCTCTCTCTTTCTCTCTCTCTCTCTCACACACAATCTATTTATTTTTCACGATATTACATTAAAAGTAATATGAAAAACGTATGTGTGGTGTGTTTGTGTCGTTTATCCTATCAGGTGTCCAGCAGCGGCGGATGGTGCAAAGAAGAAAGTGACCCTAAGGAATCTAAAGCACACATGTTTGACCAGAAAATGGCGGATTCTCTTAGTCGGTTCCTGTCCGGCCAGAGTGTTGGAAGCTTTGGTGACGGTCCAGGAAAATACAAGGAGTATCTCCTCCAACAGGGGCTGGTCGCCTCCTACGACGCCTACGACGGGGCCCCCTTCTGCGAAAACGTCACATCCGGGGCCGTCAAGTTCATGGACCTGACGCTTCCTCAGTTCGGACTTCCGGTGTACGACTGGGTCGTCAGTCTGGAGGTGGCGGAGCACGTGCCTGCACGCTTCGAGGTCGTGCTGGTCGACAACATCGCGCGTCACGCGCGGAAGGGCATCGTGCTGAGCTGGGCACATCCGGGTCAAGACGGGTTTCATCACGTGAACAACAAGAGCCCTGAAGATGTTAAACGCCTGCTGGACGAAGCTGGTTTCCATCCGCATGACAACGACAGCTTGTCGTTAAAGAAAAGCTCAACATTCTTTTGGTTTCGAGAAAATATCTTCGTGTTTAGAAGAAAATCGGAAGCCAGTCTAATAGAAGACGATGCATAGACAGGGAGTCACACTACAATTAAAGGGTATTTAGTGGAAGAGTTTAAAGTCTCGTTATTTCAACATGAAGGATGTACCTATATATACTGACTGACCGGCACTTTTGAGACAGGACATTTAAAGACCTAGCGGGTTATATTTTATTTTTTTATTCTGTGATTGGGTGAAAGCTCAGTACAAAGTCTCATGTCACAAACTGGTTTTAATCGCTCCTTTGTTCTCGAGATACCATGGTGCCTACAAACAACACTACTATGCACAGGTGGAAGTAAAATTTGTGGAGACACGTGCATGCACAGACAGGTCATTATAATTTTATGATCCCAGCTCTTCCCCTGGCTGTAGCCTTGACTAATTCAAGGTATCCATAGACATTAAAAGGCCAACATGAACTCAGAAATATATAACATGGATATGGATACTGTGAAGCCATCTGTTTTCTTTTTTTTTTCTTCTTCTTCTTTTTGTGTGTCGATTTTGAGCTGCATTTATGATTCGTAGCTCCTGAGTTCACATCTCATCTTGGGACATGTTGATTGATTGTCAAAATTTTAAGTTTACGCGTGGACGCTGTTTATTTTTTTATTTTTTTCTCTTCTTTTCTTCTAAAAAACTCTCTGTTTTGATGATTATTAGACATGATATATGCTCACGAAATAATATGGAAATAAAGGAAGACATGCTATGCAATGAGTTGAATTAGCAGAGGTATCAAATAAAAATAACACATAAAATTTTTATTATTTTAATTATTGTTTTACTAATTGGCTTCTGCTTGTGTAGAAGTAGATCTGTTGACACGCATGATTATTGTGAATATTTTTATTTTGATGTGGTTTGTAATTTTGTATTTTGCTAAAACCAAACTGTTGCCTTCAACTCTGAGGGACAAATAAAAATATCAGAAAATTATATCCAGTTTCTCTATACTTTTTTTTCAAAACCTTGATTTTATATCATTTGTTTTCTAGATAGTTCAGTGAATTTTAGTGTGATAACAAGTATTTTTGTATTTTATGTTCTGGAGAAAGATTTCGAGTGCTTGGATGAATTATGCATTTCAACAAATTTTTTTCTTTGACATCAAATTTATCTTTCAATACATTATAGTATCATAATCCCTTAAAACGTTTCCCGAAAAGCTAATGAAAATGACAGGATGTTTGAGCTCATACAGGAACATGTCTTCATCTCTCACACTGTCCAGAAACCATGTATTGAAAATACTTTCTTTATGTGAAATATCCAGTTGTATTTATTTTTCGAGATACCATGTAGAAGCTGTACGATGTTTGGCTGCTTTTCACTCAAAAGTCATCTTGAGAGTGTGTCAGAAGGCAGGCGCTGAAGGTAATTTAAAAAATCGTTTTGCAGATCACTGTGCTTCTACCCACCTCTACATAGGACACTGGGTAATAACAAGTTAAATGTGTTATCATCTGGCATTTTTCTAGGGGTGAAAATGCATGAGGGGGGAGGTAACTCAGACATTGGTCCTGCCGGTCAATGAGTCAGATTTTTTATTGCGCGATTTTAAAGGGAACAAACTCTGTCACGAATGGTTCTGTTGTAAAGTGAGTTACTTCCCTTTCACAAGGTGTAGCGATGGACATAAATAAATGGAATTAAGCGAAAATACTAATAAGAAAGATGCTAAAAGACAAACACTGCAATTATTTCAAAATTTAAAGCCAGAACGCTTCCAATGTAGCTAAAATAAAGGAGCATTTTTTTATTCAATGACACAGTGGTTGGAAAATGAAATAAAGATAACAAGACATTCGTACGAGAGCACACACACACACAAACACACACGCATACACACACATGAACACACGCATACACACGCGCGCGCATGCTTGCGCACATCTACGCAAAACCACACGCTCGCTCACTCACACACACACATGTAGCCTCGCACAGTATGCATTTATTACATGCATACTCCCTTAAGAGAGAGAGAGGGATATATGAATCGAAACGGTAGTGGCAATAAATAGGTCGTTTTGTTCCCAGCAGCACGTTCGAGGATATTGTGTGACCGTTACACAGGAGCACCTGAGCCAGGTGAGTTGTGTAATTGATGTGTCTCTCTCACGCACACCTTATCACAGTCAGTACCACTCATAAACTGTCAAATACTAAAACAGTAAGACCTTACCTCGGACACATCTGTATCAAAACATAGATGAAAAGGCAATCCTTGAAAATTAAAAACAGACATGTCAAGCACACATCAGTGATATAACACACAGCCCACATATAAACACAATAATTAAAAAGGTTATTATATTTCCTCTCGCGCTGTCACAAACAAATCAATCTAGCCTACCTACGTTTCACACATGATGCACATAATATGTGAGGTCTGTACACCAGTGAAACAAATGTGTGAACACTGTGAATCACATCATGTTTTTTTCTATACTCTCCCTCATTCACACAAAGCAGGAAGTCGCGATGTTAACATGACCCCGCCTCCCCCGTCTTCGTCTTCAGTGTACTTTACTAAATATGTATAACTTGTATTTGACACGATAGGATACTTCTTGTTGTACTGTAAGTTTAAGATGAGATGTTACTTGGTCATGTTTAACACTGCAAGTGGTAACAAGTTTTACTATGTTGTTATATCTCGTACTGACCTTATCAGTATTAGTTACTGTGTGCCACTTATAGTAATCTGTAATGATGTGTGTAAGAGCTTGATATAATAATAATAATAATAATAATAATAATAATAATAATAATAATAATAATAATAATAATAATAATAATACATTTCTTTAAAATATATCATGCTATTGTTCCGCTCGCTCCTCAATTCTTCACGCGTGCACCTAATTACACCTGATGTCATTATCATGTGAGCGCTCATGATCCTTGAACACCTTTCAAACTCTTTCTTTTGAAGTGTTTCATCTGCAGCTCACCAAGCCAGCATCCTCATGGGAAAATGCACGTGTGATTTTCTTCTTCTTTTATCATCATCATCATCATCTTCCAGTGTAAGAACGTCTCCTTGCTTTCCAGATAAAGATAATATAGTTGTTTTTTCTTATTTGAAATCTTATAAAGTGCATGTCATGTGCGTGTTACAATACAGTACATTATTATTGATCCACAAGGCAGGTACAGGCAGTGTTCACACGCTAGCAATATACACATACGTGTATACATATATATACACGATGATTAAAGTGCATGTCCTCTCTATCTCTCTTCCCACACACACAATATACATATCCCCACTAACAGTGGATACAGTTACTGACCAGAATTAATCAAGTGAATGGCAGGTGGAGATGCAGTGCCGATCCGTTCAGCCAGCACTCATCCCATGCCAGTCCACGATCAGCAACAGTGAGGATACAGGACGCCTTTATATAAATTCAGAGATAAAAAGTAAGAAAATATGTAAAGAACTACATTATCACAATCGTTTATTATTGATAAATTTGACAATGTTTAAAAATTCCAACAGGTGAATAAGCAATATATACATACAGATACAACGATAAAAAATAAGTTCTACAAAGACCAAGGTATAAAAGGATGTTGTCTGTGCACTTTAATCCCCCACACGAAGTGTCTCTGGGTATTCAAGCGCCATCTGGTGATGGCTACTCATATTACTTTATACAATGGTCGAATGGTGTAAGCCACTTCCACCCAAAACGATTGTTACTCAAGTTTCTGCCATTAGTGCGGATCGACTCATTTACATGCATCAATGACAATGGGGAGTGTGGCTTTGGCTGGGGACAGAGGACATATGGAGACAAGATTTGATATTTAATACAGCCTCGTAGTGAGTAAACAACAGTTTTGTGACGAAAATTTTACCTGGAGATAGCTTGACGGTCGTGAATAGTGAAGTAGGAGGTGTGTCATGATGACCTGCAGGTCTTCTTTACAGTTTCTAAAATAAGTTACAACAATGTGAAAATGGCCATCTGTGTTTTCATTGGTTTAGTAAAAATCAAATATACCATTCCATTCTTGATCCATCATCGAGTGTATTTATAATTGGGTATCTCATGTTACCACTGAGCAATTATGCTTGAAAATATCAATCTGTGTGACTTTTAATGTGCATTAGTGATAAGAATACCTCCTCTTCTTCTGTCAATCCTGCAACCTCCTTCTAGATATGTTGTTCCTCTTTGTTTACATGTTCAAGGTTATTTGAACTTAAGAAGTTTACTCACTATCAGAGCCTGTGTCAGTATTAAGGAACATTTAGGACAGCCAGGGTGGAACAGTTTCACCAGTCATGAATTTCTGATTTTCTTAGGAAAAAAATAGAGAATAATCTGTCCTTTATTATCTTTCATGGAGTGTTTTATATAATTGAACATCTTTGTTATGCTAGCTTTAGCTTATATTCGTCAGTTTGGTAAGTCTTCTTGAGAGAAATGTTTCGCATCCAACCAGAATGGGAAATTGTGGGCACCCAGCCCAGATTCCGATCGACTGGAATGTGCCACATCCCGAAGACTGTTTCTTGTTTACCTGCAATTCTTTGAGAAACAAATATGTTGATGCTAGCAAAGGAAAACAAAAAGCGGATCCAGAAATGTTTATTAAGTAGTATCCCAACAGCATAAACGTGGCTTGGACGACGGTTTACCAGTAAAGTATCTCCATTACACTGAAACAGGTGGTTAGGTCACGCACAGGTCAAGTTTTTATTTCATTTAAACAGTGCTGCTGTGAAGGCAGAGGGTTGTGCTTAAAATACACATTACAGGATGAATTACCACAACAAAGAAAAGTAAAGCATAATTCCTTGAAAAGTGTGTTGCCACATCCATATTTTTAACAGGTCTGCAACCTTGCTGACAACAGGCAACACAAGGTAACCTCTCATTCTGTCTGTCTTTCTCTCTTGCTCCTCACCACCCCCAGTGGAGCATAGGGCAACTACACCCCGCCATCAGACCCGGTTCTTGGCCTACCTTTCATTCTGTCTCTGTCAGGGCCAATATTGGACCAACATGTCTATGATTTGTTATCGCTAGTCGTCAGATAATAACACTAAAGGGATAAATTATTACATAAATAGCTCAGAGGTTATCTATCAGAAGTCTTGACTAAATGTTTCAGAAACCTGTAGAAAATCCAGGTGTAATAGTTCCTTTTGTGCCGACCTGCACCTAACGACCCGCTGGGTCAACTTGCCCATATCAAGGATAAGACAAGAATTCGTACCTCGTGCTCTGTAACTGTAACTAAATATATTTTTACAACGTTTGACCGTCACCACAGCCTTATCACAAGCCTTGAGTATCCTTTTAAAGGCGGGTAGCGTGGGTCGAACGAATCAGATGAACAATATTTGGGACTGGTTTTTTAAAAGCTTTCTAACCACGCTTTTCGTTTCGAAAAAAAATTGCTCGTCTTGTGTTGATCACGCGGGGCACCAGCGCGTGACATGCAGGCCGGGAGTTGATTTCTCAGGGTAAATAATTAAGGGGATGCATGTTAGGCAATGCTCATACCAAACAGACATTTCAAGAAATGTAACAGCACTACAGAAAAAGATTGTAAGTATTCCTTGTCTGATGGAAAGCATCGTGTCCTTGTATACGTCTATGTAGTAATATTTGCATGTAGAGAGGTAGATGTTTGAAATATGCAACGATGTGTCGACGATAGAAGCGATTTATTCATGTAACAGCGAGGACATGTAAGCAGCTTCTAGGGAAAAGCGATTATAGCCATCTTGTTGCTGACTTGCTAGAGTGTTTACTTCGTCTGAGTAATAACAAACATGGGGTAAGCATTACACAGAAATGTGATTCTTGTTTTAGCCTGGTAATTAACTTATCGTAAACTATTTTTTGTGTGTGTGTGTGTTATAGAAAATTAGGGGGAGAGAGGAAGGTCCACCACAAAAAAAAAATACTTATCACAAATATTTTATGTAGTGACAATAATGTAGGTACTAAAAACATAACAGACATTTCTTTAATATATTTAAGTGAAGTATGGTGACCACAGATTTTTAAAAGATTTTTCGATTCCAAAAGAAAATTCTTCTTTTTGAAGTTTTTTACTGTTATCACTGGCATTGCCTTTTACATTGAAAGTGGTCGCTCTTTTAAAAGAGATTGTTGCTTGTTAATGACATTCATAATTCATAACTATAAGTGAATGTTGTTACACACAAAACAAGAATTGCTACTGCTTTATCCAACTTTCCATAAAATAATGCTTCGGATTAAAAAATCATTACACAGGTAATTTCTCTAAGTCTGTGCTGTGTCTTTGTTGATCAATGCAAACATAACCTTAGATAAAAATTTGCTTGATTAAAAAAAATTAAAAGAAATTTTGACCCTTGGAAAAATATAATTTCACAAATGCAGTTGCGATATCATCACATAGTTTTTTTTACCCATATGTCTTGTATTATCTTCATGATTGTGGTTAAAATTATTAATTTTGGTTAAACAAGAAAGATTGCACCAATACGCTTACCCATCTTGCTCTCCTTTTTCTTTGTCTCTCTTTCATTTATACATGTGTGCACGCAAGCAGACACAAGTCGTAAAGTTATGAATCAGCTTTTGAAAATTTCCTGTCCATGCAGATTGTAGGTTCTTAATCCCACTCGGATAAAAGCTTGACAGCTCGTGTTTTAACGGCTACATTTTGCGGATATTATTTTAGTTTCTTTTCATGAATAAAATGTCAAGAGAGAATAAGTGAGCAGGTCACGCCGCTCCTGGCAAGAACCAAAAGCTTTACCACATGCAACAGCAGTTGTCAGGTCGACTTGCCCTGTAACTGAGATAAAACCCTGACCTTCCCTCGTTCCGAGTTCAGGTGCCCTATTCGATGTGTGGCGATGACGAGCGACGGTATCACCTGTACTTTACCGTGGAGATATCTGTCCTTTATGTCGTCCACAGCCTTTCCTGTCTTCTCGCGTTTGAGCTGCTTGACTGGTTCGAATGAAAGTTTTCTAGGGTTGGAAACCTTGTCGATCCTTTTTCTTTTTTTAAATGCAGCTGGATATTGAAAGGTAATGTGATTCACTGAGGTTATTTTCTTTACTGACTGAACCACCAGACAGCAGAGATTGCTTCTATTAATATTGCTTTTAAAAAGTAAGTACCCCTTGTATATTTCTATGTTTTGGATGTTTGTATTCAGTACTTTTCTGTACGCATTTTGTGCTTGTATGCATGTTTCTAATGATACATGCATGTAAATAGGTAGAAGTTTTTTGTTTGTTTGTTTTTGTTTTTGTTTGTTTTTTATGCGAGCTCATGCTCTCCGCTGGTATGTGTTTCGTGTCAGCTTTTATGAAATTTCTGGCTTAACAACGCTTTTATGCAGTGAATCTAACTTTTTTTCATTAATTTTTAGTACTTTCTAAGTAAACATGTTGCAGTCAACTTTCCGTTTTGTTTCTAAACAACGAATAACGCGCAATGAACAAGGGAGGCTACCGAAAATAAGATTTACTTACATGTGTTACCTCCCATGTTAGAATTTCTAAAACTTTATAATTCACTGATTTTAGTTTGATGCTATTCAGAACAATTGCAAAAATAAAGCTTAGCTTTTAATGGCATACCGAATGCAATTCTGTATATAAGGTCTCTTCTAAAGGATGAAATCTTGTATTTTCGCGTGTGTATTTTAATATGACCGATATAGCTCAGTATTTATTTATGTTAGTCACTAAAAAAGTGTTTTAATAATAATCTTAAATTTTAATTTACAGCTGAAATCTCAGCACATTTCTACATGAAGATTAAATGAAAAAAGGACAGCCATTAACTAACACACACATACATGTACCAGAACACAAACACACACATAGTCACAAATATTACCCAAAATGATGAACTTGTATTTGCATGTAAGCATTCATAGACATAAGAGCATTCATACAAATATCAACAGCATAGATAAGCTGATCATTAATATCAACATAGCTAAAACAAAGGCACGGAAGTAGGCAGGAAACAAAACTTTGACAAAACATTTTATGAACTGGAAGACGAAACCTTATATAAATGTAAATGTCCAGCTCCCATTGGAGACCCAGTCAATCGGTTTGATTGCCTGCAATATTTCTTTTGTGTTATGTGTAAGTAGATTTACTATCGGGGTAAATACATAAAACTTCATTTTACACAAATTATTTTTCGGGGATACGTGTGTGGAAGTCGCCGCCGATGTAAACAGAGGAAGACATGAATGACGAGGTGTTATGAAATTATGACATTAATGTTTTAAAATGCTATTCCTTACTGGCAACATAAACACGATGCTAATGAATACTTTTTGATGGAAACTAGCTGCTTACTTTCCCATGTCTTCTGTTCTAGATATGTATCCAAGCTGGCACACACCATTAGGGGAACATTCCAAGATGGCGACAACATCACATGATGATAGAGCCAAGGAGCTGGAATGTCCGGTGTGCAACAATCACTTTATTATGCCCAAGATTCTACCCTGCGGCCATCTTGTCTGCAGACATTGTATTATATTTTTAATAAGTTCCAAGAACGAGTTACATTGCCCTGTGTGCAGATACACTATCATTGAACAGAAAATGCAAAATATTAAGTGTCCATCGTCCATCGCTGACTCGTTGCCTACAGACATTGCCATGGATGCCTTGGCTATGAGTGTTGATGTTCTTGGTCAGAAACCCGAATGCTGTGTGTGCGATGGAGTCAAGGCAGACTTCATTTGTTTACAGTGTCGAGACCTGCTGTGTTCATTGTGTATAAACGCTCATGAAAAGCTGTCTGCCACCCGCAACCATTGTGTGGAGAACCTGCGGACAGTTTCTGCTGAACGTCTGGCTGCTAACGGCTCTGCTGTGTGTGCTGACCACGGAGAGAAATTATCTTTTTACTGTCCTAACCATAACCTTGCAGTCTGTGCCTCTTGTGCCATCAAAGAACACAAAGCATGTTCAGAGGTAAAAGATCTTGACATGGAAATGGAGTCAGCTAAAGATGCGATGCAAGGTATTGCTCACACCCTGACTGAAGGGGAGATTACTACAAAACAAATTATAAGGGAACTTGACTCTTGTGAACAGGAATCACTTTTCTGCCAAAAACTTTGCGACAGTCTGATAGCGATTTGCAACAAGCAGAAAGAACTTACTTCTCCTGATTCAACTCTAATGGAGGCGGTGAGGGACACCAAAGAGAAACTTTACCAAAGACTGGGGAGGATCAGGTCCTACAAGACCATTGCCTACCGTGCTCGGGTAGTGTCCCTACGTCCAGGGCTCATCCACGCCAAGCGAGCTCTTCAAGAGAGGATGGACACTCAAGACCTCCTCACCACCAGGCCAGCAGACACAAACACGGAATTTCTGCGAAGAACCACGGATTGTAACGAGCTTTTGCGACGGATAAAATCAGAACTAAGACAACTGGAGCAGCAAAGGAGAATGCCAGAAGTAAGAACTGTTGAATCTGTATTTGTTTCCATGATTTTATTCAAGTATATTGTCCTATTCTACATTAAGAATGATTTTTTGTTCAGGAACAGCAGATGACATTTCACAGAAACCGAGGCTATGGAGTCATTTTGGGATGGAATGGGGTGTCAGCAGAGTGTCAAGGGCACTATGGGGGTGTCGTAGTGTCCTCCTCTGCCATGGAGACCAACTTCATCTTTGAGGTAAATGTAACCTCTCACTATTCTAAACTTATCAATAACACATGTTGTAAAAAAATAAGAAACATACCCTGGTTGAAAATTATCATCCGATAAAATAATACTAACGTTAAAACAAGAAAGCGCAATTTTCCTAAAGCCTTCGACAGTGGTACAGACGTTTGCTTTCCTTGTTTTGTAGTAGTTCCGGAAAAAAATATTTGCGTTTGACATCTCTCTATTTTAAGAAAAAATGTCTACTTTAAAATGCTGAATATAGACATGTCAACATTTCACTAAAGCCTATTACACAGTTCACATGACTCAGGACACCAGCTGTGTTATTCATGTTACCCAGATACAGGTGGTTGAGATGAAGCGTGACTGGCAACCAGACGATATCATGTTTTGTGGAATAACAGGAACACATCCAAATGATCTCAACATAAAGCAAAGGATATGTGACATGGAGGATGTGAAAATGTGTCACCAGGCAATAAATGTTAGTGGCACCTTTTTCATGAACTTCCCTCTCTCTCTCCTTAATCCACTTCCAGTTCAAATTTTTTTCTAGTTTAGGATTTTTAATAAACAACAATTTTATGATAAAAGTCTTAAATAGATAGTTCAATGAATAAAATACTTGATTTAGTGAGGATCAGGAATATCTCACGAACTGCTGTTCTATAATTCTGTTCTCCTTGTCTCTCTTCCTTTCTTTCTTTCTTTCTTTCTTTCTTTCTTTCTTTCTTTCTTTCTTTCTTTCTTTCTTTCTTTCTTTCTTTATGTTTAGTTATTTATTGCGTGCGTGTGGATAGTGGAATTAATAAGATGCATTGTATAATTACTAATGGTTTTTTTTCTGGCTGCGATTGATTCGTTTGATTGAGTCCGCATTCACAAAGCGTGATGGTGAAGAGGAAATATGTTAATGAAATTTATTTTTAAATGATGAATAATAAATATAGCAAAAAATATGTTCACTTTTGTTTCTTTAATAATTCAGGGATTGGCGATGAATGTGAAGCAATACGACATCATAGGACTGATGATAGACCCCGCCAACAACTTTCACTTTTTTCTCAACAAGCTGCCCTTGTACATCGCTAAAAATATTCCTCGGCCTTGCTACGTGGTTTTTGACCTCGACATTAACATAAAAAAGGTGAGTTTCACCCAGAATATCTCAACACGAAATTCTTGAATAAATTCATCAACGTTGTTCAATTTTTTTTCTAAAAATAATTTCTAGAATCAGTGTATATCTTTTGCAGATAAAGGAAGACGTCGAAGAATTCATTGTACCTCCTGAGTTCTTAATCAAATAATATCAAAGGGTTAATAAAACTGCATTTTTATGTTCTGGAAAACCTCATATCTCATTCACAGTTCCTATTCCTTGAGCTGAAAGTGTTTTCTTTTAGTTACAAGTTTTACCGTCTTCATTTCAAGTATAAAGAATCATGATTTTTTTTTCTTCTGTTCAGATAATTGCACTTCCTGCTGTTATGCTGACTAATGTGTCATGGAACTGGAAAGGCAATCAACCAGAACATACTTCATGTGTGTCCACAATCGATCTGACTGTAGATTCCCCATAGCTGTGTATTTTAACCCTTTAACCCTGTAAACTGGACTTACAGCACGCAGACAACTATTGTAAACTTGTGTTAAAATATGCCTTGTCTTTCCTTGGCAACCTATTGGACAATCAACACCTTTGCATGTGTGTTGAAAGAAAATTAATCGTCATTCTATGAATACTAGAGTCAAGCAAGACAGGTGACCATGACCATCATTATTTCGGTAATAAGTTTTGTGTTCTTCAGTCAGCATCTTCGGACATGAACTTCGAAAAAAAAGGTCGACGGAAGTATACACTGTCCAAAACAAAGCATTGGCGACCCTGAGCATATACATTTATTATCATCCAATTATATTATGTATATTATAATACTAAAGTCGGCTCTCAGGCTGTATACACATTTACTGAGTGTGCGGTTCTGAGACAAAAATGTTCTGGGGACTAAACTATCCAATGAAATTAAATTGTGGTCGGGCTTAGAGATACCCCTGTAGTGGTTCCGTTCGTGCTTTGCTAGACTAGGTTGCTGTTTAGTCTCTCCCTTGCCTGGGTGTCCGTGTTGTACATCCTTAAGCAAGAACATACTTCCAGTATCTTCCACGCCTTTTATTTGTTCGTCTTTTCATGAGTTTGAATTGTTTTTTATGTATCTTTTCCTTTGCACTTGTTCATATTTTTATGTTGTCAAACATAGGCCTTTGGTGTTAATCTTTTAGTAAGTTATTTTTTAATAAGTTGCATATTTTGCTCAATAATTTTGTGGAAGTGTGTGTTGCTGTTGTTGCAGTGCTTTCGATTCTTGGAATATCTTGAATATTTTTTTTAAAAGGTGTTCCATCGCAATCTGGGTCGATTTGTTTTCTTTCTGCTAATTAACAGCTTTGAGATTTTTGCCATTATTTAACTACTCTGTCATGATGATAATTAAGACCTAATTGTACGCTGAACAGGTGATCCGCTCATTACCATGTATTGTGCATCGTGTAAAGTTGAGAAGACCGAGAGAAAGATTGAAAAAAGACTAGTAACTTCTTTGTTTGACTTCGATGCTGAAATATCCATTATCGAAAGCTACAATAAAAAATATTCAGATATTTTATTTGGTTTTTGAAGCTTATTTTTGTGTTCATGGTGTATATGTCGTGTGCACATATGTCTTAATACACCAAAGATTTACACCTGTGGGTATCTCTTGTGTGTAGACTATCATTTTATGGGTCAAAACCAGGTGTCGTCTGCCATTAATAATAATCCTATGGTAATAGTACATCAGGGTGTAATCAAAATTTGGCTGTTATTGTGGAAGTTCTGTCAACAAACTTTGTTATGGGAACCCTGGTGGCAGGCGCCAGGCTGGTCCCCCAGGATGTTTTGCTTATGTCATGACATCAAAGCTGACTTCATTTAAACTTCTTATTTGTACCGTTTATTTCGTCTTTGTTATGGTCTTCGTTCATCAGAGGTTCGACAGGTAAGTCGTGTCCCACCTGTGGCTGAGTGAGTGGGTGTGTATCACCGACATAGAGATGTGACTGTCGATTGAACATAGATATAGCAGACTGAAAAGCATCATAACTAGCCTGCCACGACCTAGGATACCTTACTTAATCTTACGATTTATACAGCAGATATAAAGCCATGGGACAAGCAAACAAAAGTATTGCGATGCCAACTACGTGACCCTTGCTAGGGTCAACAGATATTCTGTACAAGGTTATGCTCTTAGAAAAAAAGAACTTTCACTTTTGTTTCTGCATCAAGCTAGTCTCCCATTCTTGAACTCAATTTTCCGGATTGATTGAACATTTACTTTCGCTTTTGATATCATTCATGATTGCAAGTGCACGTGTCCAGATAACCCAGAATGTAAGATAAATATTGGCTTAGTGTCTCTGCATTTAGTCGATTGTCAGGTAGACAACCTGTTCAGCGCTTTCATTAGTAACTTGAGTATCATCGCAGTAAGTACCCCTAGTGTGCCTACCCAAGTGTTTCTTGCCGTCTATTTACACATCTGCCAACACTTATTCAATTTGAAATTTCATTTATCTTTACCATACACAATAAGTTACTACATATGGGTACTTGCAGCAAAACAATGCTCAGGTCACAACTGGTTATCACTGGTACTTTAAACTTTGTCTATGTAATCGATAACATTCGGAACCTGATCGGCCATATGTCGGAGATGGTTTAACAAAGTTTATAAAGTTGGTTTGGAAATGTCACAGGAAACCAAAGGCAACTATTTCGAACTCTCAAATTTTAGCTAACATGCTAAGTTTAACCTGGTTTTGTAATACATCGCCATAACATTTTTCAATATGGGAACTTTAGGGATTTGACACTTTAGTACTTTGCCATGGTATAAACAGTTCTACAACTACGGTCAAATGTAGGCAATAAACCTTCTAAAATTAGTATTTTCTCCTTTTTTGTTTGTTCGTTTAATACTTATTTTTATCAGGTTTTGTCACCTGACATTTTTATAAAATTATTGGATTATAATGTTACTGTTTCATATGTCACAGCAAAAAAAGAGATTTTTGTTAAAGTTAAATAATTACATTATATGCAAGATGTCTCATTTCTTTATTTGTCCTTTGTTGTTGTTGTTGTTGTTGTTGTTGTTGTTGTTGTTGTTGTTGTTGTTGTTGTTGTTAATAGTAGTGGTAGTAGTATCTTTTAGAAACTAAGACTATGTCTTTTAGTCATGTAATTTCAATATTTTGAATATAAAAAATTGCCTAATGCACAATGTATCATTCTCTAGATAAGCACCCAGTCATGGCAGAAACATCTTTTGAGCCACAGGAAACAGAATGTTCTGTGTGCCACGAAAACTTTATCGTGCCCAAAATTTTACCGTGTGGCCATCTTTTCTGTAGAAATTGTATTCAGTCAATAATCAGTTCCAAGAGCCAGAAGCTCTGTCCTCTGTGCAGAACTGCTTTTGTTGACAAAACAGTAGAGGAAACAAAAAGTCCAGCAAATATTGTTGCAGCTTTGCCTACAGACTTTGCCATGGATGCATTGGCAGCAAGCACCGTTGTATTGGCTCAAAACCCCGTATGTTGTGTATGCGAAGGAGTTCAGGCCGACCACATCTGTTTGCAGTGCCGAGACAAACTGTGTTCAGAGTGTGCAAATGCTCACAAAAAGTTTTCAGCCACCCGTTGTCATGTTGTAGAAAGCATCACGACTGTAACTGCTGGACGTCTGGCTTCCAGCCGCCCTGCACTTTGCCCTAAGCACGGAGACAAGCAGGCGGATCTCTTTTGCACTCATCATGGCGTAGCTATTTGCGCAGTATGCGTTGTCTCCAAACACCAGAAGTGTACAAACCTAAATGATCTTGATAATGAAATGAAGTCAGCTGAAAAGTCGATGCAAGATATGACAGCTACCCTTGCCAAGGCACAGCAAGATATGAAACAAACTATAGGTCAGTTGGACAACAGCCTGAAAAACCTGG
>SRHC01000908.1:83292-117807 GCA_004794325.1 Pomacea maculata | reverse complement strand
AAAATATATATTTTGAAAAAAAATTTATATATATATATATACAGAGAGAGAGTAGTTACAACGACCATGATGATGACGATGACGACGATGGCAACGACAACAATGATTTAAAGGAATCCTTACTAACAACAACAACCATTAATAGATAAAGTTGAGCCGATTGATCGATAAAAATTCTTTTTAAAATTCATCACATACAGTTTTTATCACCACACCTGCACGAAAGTACGAGATCAAAAGCCATAAAAACAGTGCTGCTTCCTCTAGATGTGACTGTTTCTGTGTACTTTTGGGTTTTTAAATCGTAAACTGAAATTTTTTTTCTTGACTCGTCCTCCTGAGCGGTCTTGATCATCGGTTATGCTTGTCCAAGTTACTGGTCGTCTATAAAAGCAGCTTGATAGAGGCAGTGGTCGGGAAGACAGCAGTTAGACCTGTCTTCAGAGTTTGTGAACAAGCCTTGTATGAAGCGGCCCACAGTCCACTCATCTCCGTTTGCAAATTTTCCCTCTGTACAGACTGACATCTATTTTCCAACAAACTATCCTAAAATATTAAGATACAGCTTTTGTGTCTGGCCACATGGCCGTAGTATACCTAGATAAGTCGTTTCATTGTTCGAATAGTGGTTCCTGGTGTTCCATGAGGGTGAAAACCTCGCTTTGAAAAAAATCTTTGGATTTAAGCTCCACATAAAATTTTTAGAGAAAACACCTTAAACAGTTGTTCTCAAATAATTGCTATAAGGGTAAAAATCTTTTAAAAAATAGGTTTCGATGACTTACTTTCAACGATGGTGTGAACAGGATATCATCAAACAAAAGACAATCCTGTTCTTACAGTAATGTCAACCGCTCTAATTTTGAATTTACTACAGTTATGGACCATTATGTAATGATTAATCCATTAAGTAATTATATACTGTAGTAGCATTGATTTCTTATTTTTTCAGGTGTCGATATTGGAAATGAAGCGCGAGTGGCAGCCAGATGACATCGCGTTTTGTGGAATAACAGGAACGAACCCAAACGATCTGAGCATCAAGGGTTCCATTCTACACATGGAAGATGTCTTAAACGTTTCTTCTCAAAGAAGAAGCGTTGGTAGCATTTTTTTAAAAACTGTTATTCTCTCTATATCTCTCGATTTCCCTTTTTTCTCTTTATCGATCTTCTTAAAATCATTCTTCTCTATTCTAGCCTTTTGAAAGATTGAGAAGATGTAATCATAATCAACAGAGGTATATTTTCTATGATAAAGCATAAAAACATGCTGACTGCAGCCTTTAAGATTTGTTTGGTTAAGTCAGTCATAAGTAAACACATTTAAGAACATATGCATTCAAAGGATAAAATTACTTTTAAGCTAAATTTTTGTGTGTGTGTGTGTGTGTGTGTGTGTGTGTGTTTGTGTGTGTGCACGTGCATATATGTAGGAGAGAGACAAAGTAAGAAAAAAAGTAGGTTTAACTTTGCTTCATTAATCATGTTTCATATTTGCTCATTCGAAATCCAGGCTTTCAATACCACCGTGAATGTCTGTGACAAAATCGGACTGATGATTGACAGCACCAACAACTTTCATTTCTTCCATAACAAACGGGACTTAGGCATTGCTTTAGCAAATGTTCCTCGACCTTGCTACGCCGTGTTTGATCTTGACATCAATGTTAAAAAGGTGAGATTAGCTCAAATATGCAGAAAAATAAAAAATCTGTAATAAAGATGGAAGTTTCAATTTGCTTTCGTGACAATTCTTTTTCGTCAATCAATACGTGTGTAAAAGTTGTAAGCATGACATATTTACTAATTGTAAAGTGTACTAAATCTTACTACCACACAAAGGCAATAATGTAAGTATCTGAAAAGTTCTTGAGCTCTGCATATTATCTCTTTTCAGAAATCTGACTAATCTATTTCTTGTAATATTACAAAAAGTCGTTTGTAGCAGTTACAGGCTCAATCATTAACTCTTTTTTAAAATCGCATGTCTCTATTTATTTTTTTTTTCTGTGCAGGTAATGATTCATCCTGCAACTAAACCATCGAGTGATATAATTGACAGTTGTGATAGCGAATAGCTGTCAGTGTCTCTTTTTTCCGTTCTTTATACACTGTTTTCGACATACCCGATGAATGTGATCATTATGTCTTTCTTCATTAAAAGGACAGTGATGAAACCCACCAGCGCTTATAGAGAGATTTCATACAACCACTCATACCCTTACAAATACCCTATACCATTCGCTTTCCTTATCACTTTTCTTAATTTTAACTTTAATTTATATCAATTAGTTATAAAGGACATATCAATTGTTTCTTACAGTCTCTTATTTTAACTTTTTTTATTGTTTGAAAGAGCGATTACTGCTATACACTGTTATTTATATAAAGTGGATGAATGGGTGAGTGATTTCTATAAAAGAAAACCGTGCAACTACGTGTTCTTAAATCTTTACATTGTTTGGCGGTCAGAATCGTTGTCCTAGCTAGTTGACGAATGGAATGTCGCAAAATTACATGAGATTGTCACTGCTACTTCTCTCATAAATTATAAGTGCAAAAAACTATAGAGCATCGGGTAATTAATTTTGGGTGTGTCATGTGTAGGTTGCTCTGTTTACACGATTGAATGAGTATATTAAATACCTGTAGTCAGAAATCTAGTATCAGAAGATTATGAACATACAGGTCATCGGTTATTATTTTCATAATCAAGGTTTTAGTCCAGACTGTGAATCATGGAAATGGCGGAAGTTCGTTCAAAAAAAACAACAACAAAAAAAACAAACAAACAAAACAGAGAATGCAACACTGCCGATATGTACAAAGAGGTAAATTAAGACGAACCATTTCGGTTTAAGAGAACATCTTTCTTTAACACTTGTGATTAGCTTTTTTCTATTTATTTGTCTAGGATATCGCTCATGACATCGTTAACAGCTGTTTATTTTTTTAGACCGGCCACTTTGCTTCTTGTTGGTTAGGTTCTGAGCACAAAAATTTGGGTTTCATCTTCATGACCAGAAAAATGGAAAGTAATCTTTTAAATATCTTTTCATTTGACATTTCAGTTGGATTAAAGTTGCAATCAAAAAAAGTGAAGCTGTACACACTGTGTTAAAGTAAACGCCTGTGTTAAAGTAAACGAATAGTTATTACCCGGTCGTTCACAGGTTATGAGTATAAAGGGAATTTACTCTGTAACAAAAGCTTTTTATAGAATGGATTACTTCCCATTTGATAAAAGATGGGAGATAAAAACAGTCGGCAGGAAAGTGTTTTGTAGATAGCAAAAAAATAATAATAACAAGAAAAAGCAAAACAGGACAAAAAAATCTAAACCCTAAAAAACAAACAAATTAAACTAATTATCAGAGTAGTCAACTACAGTAATTAGGTTTCAATTGAAAACCCACGCTTCAAATGTAAATAACCAGAAACAGCGATTCTTATTCCATGAAAAAAATGCTTGGAATATAAAAAAAACTTTAAAATCTCTCTCTCTCTCTCTCACACACATACACACAAATCCGCACGCATACACAAACAAACGCAGATTGCACACAAGCATGCAGGTAATTTACATGGGAGAGAGATGACTCAAAAGAAAAGAAATAGGGTCAAGTGTATTCAACAGCTACACTGCTGGAGGACAGGATATAACTGTTGCACAGGAGCAGACAAGTCAGGTAAGATATGTAAGCTGTGTGCTTCCCTCACACACACTTTATCACGGTTATTAACAGTCCTGAACTGTCAGGTAGACGAGGAGTACGACCAGAGTGTGTGCTATCTAGGTTAAACTACAACCATAGCTGAGTGTTTCTCAGAAACTAAAATACAGTCCTGACACACACACACCTTAACCTGTTTTCCGAGGTGATAATTTCTGAAAAAAGCTGTCATGCTGACAAAGCTCTCTACCTGGTCTACTGTGTATACTTGTCCTTGTGTTGCACCTGATAAGCCAGTGAGACAAACAATTATATACTGTAAATCACACGTTTGTTCTATGTTTCTATACATTTCTATGTTCGCTGTTTCTATACATTGAAACTTAGAAAACAGGATTTCATGATATTACCAGGATGTGGCTTCGCACCTGTCTTCGTCTCTAGTCTACTTCACTAAATATGTGAGACCCTGGTGTTACACATGGTAAGATATTAATGATTATAACTACGAAGTAATAGACACTACTACAAATATTCGGATTAGACTAAGCCACACTAAATATTATCATACGATGCTATACATGACGACCTGATAATAAATATTACCACACATAATTTAATTACATTCTGTTATATATTGCCACACATACTACAAGATATAACCACACAACACCATTTACCCCAGATACAGTATTTAAAATAACTTCAGACTATCATTATACTACACAGAAGGACTGCCCCCTGTGTAAAGTCATTCACTGAATGACAGCACAGCTCTCTGTACACAGGGTGGATACAATAAGCAGCAGGGACATCCGGGTGGCTGGCGTCCGACACCGACACTTGAGCGATTAACACCCGACATGACAGAGTCAAGTGTGCTGAGATATGAAAGAGGTTGATAGCATCTAGGCAGGTTACACAGGTAGTAGGTTCTCCTTTCTTACACTCCAGCAGATAAAACGAACCCTAAATGTTGTTACCGCTGTAAGCAGCAGGTGTGAAGGAGGATTACCCGTTGTGTCAGAACGGTAGACCAACACTTGCTGTCCCTTATGATCTGGTTGGTAAAAGGGAGAAAAAATGTTTTGTCACCTCTAGTCTACAAGCAGTAAAGTAAGACGACGATCAACTCGCCCTGTCGTCGACACAGCATTGTTAGCTGTCTGTAGGGTACGCTGGTGTCACATACCCGGTACGTGTATCATTTTTTTTTTTTTTAGAGATCAGCAAGCCGTTGAAAAAAATCGCAATGCTGTGTATATACACAGGACACTTTTATTAGTAAGTTGCTATTTGTCAGAGATGGCATTCGTAGGTCAGAAGATATATAAGCATATAGCAGTACTATATATGAATCATTTTATGTTTAACCTGCTTAACTTTAGTAATAGTCAGTTGATTTATCGTGTAAATATGTTGTCACTTGCTGGTGTGTGAAAGCCATTACCTGTGTGAGAGCTCGAGGACATGACAAGTGGCTGAGCGGGTGCGTGGAGGGTGAAAGCCGGGTGTAAGGCGAACCATTATCAGAATGAATCCCCCCTTTCTTCTTTGGACTGACAAGTCCATCTCTCGCCACCAGTTGTAAATTGTTACAGCTGCTTTCTAATTCATCTGCTGGAAGATGATGAGCCAATGTAAAACAATGCGATATTACGGGTAGATGGAAGAAATGCACCAACATTACTACTCCAGCTTTATAAGTAATACTTTGCATCCAAAGTGAAAGCATAATCTGGGAAGATAAATGCTAGAATAGGTTTAACTCCTATCACAGGCTATGTCATACTTTATCATTTTTCATAATCAATCTGTTGGTTTGTATTCTGCAGCTATGTATAACTGACATCCAGTACAATGACCAGTGGCTTTTGTACACGTGGCTGTCTTCCCTCTGGGACATCGTTTCATTTTCGCCTCATTCTGTCTGCTTTTGTCTTTAATCTTGTCATCTCTTCACATGCAAGAGTGTCAGCGCAAGGTAAATTCACAAAAAGCTAGGATTTTCTGGGAAATCCTTTTTAATAATTAGTGCTATATTAAATTAGAAAGCATTTATGATTTCTCATGTAATGCATTCGTCATGAAATTTCATCTGATTTGTGTCAACACGAGTGAATGAATTTATCGATTAATAGAAAAACAAAGCAATAATTAACAGTGTAAATGTAGATGAAATATAAGAGCCTATCCCTTGATGTTAAACATCAGAACCACATAATTTTGCTTACATTTTTAATGTGCAGGTGGCAAAATTAGTTGCCAGATTCCTGCTGTCCAGCCCTTGGCAAACACAAATCTGACATGTCATTTCCCAGAAGATGTTAGCTACACGAAGAAGGATTTTACAGTTTATTATTACAAAGAAAAGGAACGTCCAGGTGTGTTTGTTATGTGTGGAGCTTTCCCTTATTTCATCTTTGAACTTATGTTTTAAATCTATATCTTCTACATGTGAATTATTCTTGCAGGAAGAAAAGATAAAAAGTTGATCATTAAATGATAAAGAGAGAGAGGGGGTGAGGAAGGAAAGAAATGAATATGAAAGTAAACAAAACTTTAAAAGTAAAAGAGAGAGTGATCAAAGGGAGAAAACACAAGCCGTAAGAATTTAACTTGCTCAAGAAATCAACGACAATGTAACAAACATAATTCATCCATTCATTTGTTTGGTGAGACTAGGCGCAACTACAAGTATAAAACATTAAATTCAAGAAAGTGAAAGTCAAGTGATACTTCCATACTTGTAAGATTATAATAGGAAAGTATAGTGAAGGTACCTATACATGTGACGCCTTAAGGAAACAAATGACAATGTCATCTGCTGTAAACATAATCAACCAGAAGATAACACAAACAGTGGGCTCTAGAAATGTGAGAATGCAATTTAAGGTTTACCTACAATGTCTTCCTGCTATTAAAACTCATCCTTCTGTCCTGTAAAGATGCTGTGCTGGATTGCTGGTGGCTTTCTGGAAGTGTGGACTGTTATATCAAACGTGGGTACGAATATGACAAAAAGATATCCAATAGACTGTCGCTGGCCATTCCACGAGTTTCAGCATCCCAGATGGGCTTGTACACGTGTCAACTTGCTACCTATGGACCGGAATCCATTGACACCTGCCAGCTGGATGTTCTGACAGGTAAACTTTCTTACCTGAATGTATAGTTAGTGATATTATATTTTATCTTTTCAAAATAACCTTTGTTTTGCTTTGTTATATTTAGGGTTTTGTTTGCTTTATTTTTTATAATAATTTCTCGTATATTGTTTACATATAGTTTCTGTTTTATGTGTTAGCTATACTTTGTCTGACAGAGCTGTACATCTTACTGATGAAAAAAACTGATTGATGTGCCATCGCACCGGTAAATTTTCACCAACTTAAAAATTAAGTGTGTTTTTACATACAAAACCGGGGCACAATACAGGTTATTATATCGACTGCAAAGGGTGAACAACTGAGTTTGTTTCAGTGAGTGAATCTGTTTGTGACATCCCGTCCGTCCAACAAGAATCAGAAACCTCTTTGTCCTGTTACTTCCCCGTGGACCTCAGCAAAACCCGACAAGACTTTGCTGTCTATCACTTGACCCAGGGTGTCACAGGTAGTAGAAGTTGTCGTTATTTTTAAGAACGTATTAACAAAAAGCAACATTTATCCTATTTTCTATGTATATAGTATTTATCTTGCAGAATGATCGATTAACATGGTGGACAAGTAACACGTAATATTTTTTATAAAATCCTATGCTACAAAGATCGCCCAGCTTTGAACTTTTTGTTATAAATGGTTTTTTTTTTTTTTGTTTATATTTATTTTCGTTTATTTATGAGATTTCTATATTGCTGTTCTTTTATTGTTATATGTTATCACTTATTAATATTCTTCACTGTATTCAAATGCTGCTTATTAGTACCTGTTAAGTCAAACCTTCAAAAATTTGTCTTTTACACTTCCACAGGCGTCTCATAAATAACAGTACAACGAGTAAAAGTCATCTTTTATTAGTATTGGGTGGTAGGATTTTATCACCAGACGATAAAAAAAATCAGAACTATTTATTGTAGCTTTGCAATCAATGAGAATTGCATAAGTGATTATAAAGAATACTTACTATTTGGGGGAAAAGGTAGGGTGTCGCCTTTAGAAGATTTTACATAACATTTATTTCTCTGGCACTATACACAGCTGCAGTGTTAAGTTGTACCTGGGAGGGAGACAACCAGAACTGCATCATTGCCCCAGGTTTTCAGTTTGACGGGAGTGTGTCTAGTCATCTCACACTGACCATACCCAGCGCCTTCAAGTCTCATGAAGGAACATACAGCTGTCAGAGTACAAGCAAGGAACCTTTCTCATATCACACCTGCTCCTTCACACTTCACAAAGGTAACAAGTTGGTAGAAGCAGAACGACAAAATGTATATTATTGAATTTTCGTAAAACATCTTGTAATGTTATAATAAGGTGTACAAACTTGTTCCCCCTATATTTGATTGTATACGCTTAGGTTTTAATAGGCTCTTATTTATCATAAAAAATTACTTACTAAATCTTATTTAAAGTAATTATGTCAAGAACCTAATGTACAGCTGACATATTGTTCTTACTGTACAGTGACATCGTGTTTGATTCAAAGTGTCAATGAGGAGCAGCCTACAGAACTCAGGTGTAACTTCAGTGTTGATGTTAGTGCCACTCGACAGGACTTTAAGGTGGTTCTTCAAGGCCAAGGTAACAGATAAAAACGAGTACACTTGTTCATAAGGGAAAGTCAAGAATATGTCAGAAAACACTGATAGCATATCTCCAAAATTGTTTGAACTAATATTACGCTAGGGTTTTTTTAGCAAATAAGGTAAATTAAACAAGAAAAAACTTTAACCAACATACGTAAAAGTATGCGCACACACACATATATATATATGCATAAAACACTATCATCGAACCATCTCAAACAAAATCGTTTTGACAAATTCCAGATGAGGACATCCTGACTTGTACCTGGCCAGACGGGAAGTTAGTCTGCAGCACAGCTCCGGGATACGAGTTTGACAACATCGTCACCAATCGCCTCGTCGTCGTCAAAGTACCTCGATCCTCACCCACACAGAATGGAACGTACACCTGTCACCTGCAAGGCTTTGATCCCAGTGACTTTCAGTCATGTGACTTCATCGTCACACCAGGTAAGTGTCAACAGACATGCCATGTCGTACTTATGTTTAGGTTTAACAGCAATTTGCCAATATGCGTATTGAAAAAAGACATTTTATTTGGATTTGTTTTATTTTGTGTCGTTAATTATAGACATGAATATTAAGAAATAAACTATTTGAAGAAACAAATAACACTATTAAACCGACGTCAACACTAGTTTACCTTCAAATGGTTCATAAAACTAAAAATGTGATTTTTTTTTCAAAAAAATTTAATCATATTTGAGTTTGGATACATTATAACATTTTATTTACTGGGATATGCGAGAAATTTATTTTATTATAAAATCACTAACTATAATATAATATATTTTTCTACTTTTTCAGACTCGGTTACTTTCCTTGATGTAGGTGCGATCGTAGGAGGTGTTATAGCGGCAGTGGTGGTAATCACGAACGTCATCACTGTCATAATTGTTTTACATAAACGTCGGTAAGACGAACTATTCAGATGCTGTGTGTGTGTTTGTGTATGTTTGTTTGTGTGTGTTTTATGTATGTGAATGTGCATATGTGTTTGTATACGCGCGTGTGCGTATGTTGGGAGGGGGGTGAAGAGTTGAATAAAGATACAAGTGTACGTGTTCTTGCCTTAAAGGGTGTTTTGGATACAACTTTAATTTCTCCAAACTATCGTTTCGTAGTCCTTGCTTTATTTTTCTTATCATTTGTGACAGATGTTCATTCCATAGTCATTTATCGTTATAGTGTCTGCATGGAAGTCTATGCATGTCTTTTACCATTGTCTTAGTTATTTTTCTTTCTGATAACCTCCTTATGGTTATGATTTTCTGGGTGCTTGGTAAGGTTACAAAATGGAAAATGAGATTGTTTTTACGCAGACACACACCTAAGAAAAGAGTTTCTGAACAAGAAGAACTATCATTGCTACAAGAGGTAAGAGAAGGTGTTCAACGCTTGAATAAAGTTGTAACATTAGTTATAACACTAGGATACGGGTATTATATACAAAACATCATTAATACTGAAAAGACCAATTTTTCTTAACCATCAAGAGTTTTATGATAAAATATAGAAAATAAAAAGGCAGTGTCTTTTTTCTTACTACACTACTGAAAACTCCAGTGTAACAATCATAAGAAGCATAAAGTGCAAGTGATTGTCCTTTAAAGCAACAATTTTTTATTAAGATTTAGCGCTCTTTGTGGCTTGCCAAAGCATTTAGGAAATTAAAATAAATACGTGTGTTTCACTATTTACATGAAAAATATACTTTAGCCAAAACTTGTTTAATTGAATGAAATGTCTACATAGTGTCTCCACCTGCAATACAGGATTGTTTATGCTGCAATATCCATTTCTTGTAGAAACGGGGCGCTAAAAGCTGCAGCAATGGTAGTAGTAGCTATCAGAAAAACACACATTGACTATGCTAAACATGTATCCTCAAAGATAATGTGAAAACTACTATGCTAACACATACACTTACAGTATCAAACACTTACAGTGCCCCAAACTGCTTCGATAACAGTTACATTTTAACTTGTAGTACTGAGGTCCAGTTTTTGACAAAGGGATATTGTTGTTGGTAGTTCTTACTAGCGTTAAACTATAAGTTAGAGGACCGAGTTAGACATAAACGTGCGCAGTTAAAATAAATTGTACGTTAATGATTAATTGTTTTATTGCAATTAGGCTGGCTATCTCTGAGATTGTAATTGTGTTTTTTCTGTTGCAGAAAAAACAGGTTACACAGAACTTCATCAAATTCTTGAAAGAGTCCTGCAAAGAAATATATCCAAACACAGAAACAAGTTTCTATTTCGTTCCTTCTCTTTATATAAATAAAAACACATACGAAAATGAAGAATTTGCCGGTGAGCAAATATTCATTACACAGCCGTCCAATGAAGAGGACATGAAGCACGACAAGGCCATGCAAGACATCCTTCAGAATCTTCACCACATGGCGGACAGTGAGAAGGAGGCAATGTTTGTTATCTCACAGTTCAACTACAACAGCTACCTGACTACTTTAAAAGACACTATTCCTGATCACCTACTTCCAATGCCTGGTAAACTAAGGCAAAAAGACCCGAATTATGGTGACTTTGACCTGCTTATTGCCCATCGCCAGTACGGATTATTCGTTGTGGTGGTCAAGGCTGGAGATGGTCAAGAAGAGGGAGATGACACCAAGTTAGTGGATGAGGTCAAGAAAGGTGTCAACCAGTTGCTAGACGCAGAGCACATGCTGCAACATCTTCTGTCTGATCAGTGGAACCTTGCTGTACACAAAACACTGATGTTACCCAACATTTCAGAAGAAGTTCTTAGAGGCGAGCTGGGGAAACACAGTCTGGAGGGACTGGTGGACAGTGACGGGAAAATGAATTTAACACTGCCAATGTTCCGCAGAAAGAAGACAAAGGTTTGTATGAAATTGTTTATTTCAAAAGATGATGATGACAATAACAGTAAAAATAAAATAGAACAGAGTGTGATTTATATAGCACATTCTCACTCTCAGAAACAAGCACACAAACACACACTCACGCGCGCGCGTGGTAAATCAAAAGAAGGATGACAGGTAGTAAGAGATAATGTTGTTCATTATCAAATTAATCTGAGCTCTAAGGTTTTAGTTTTACCAGCAGTATTTTTCGGTATTGCAATTGTTGCTAGTGTTTATTTTCGACCTGACTGACGTTTCCCACGTTGATGGCTTCTCTTCCCTGTCGACATGACGACTCCACGATCAGCGCAGTTCCACGCGCTTCATACACATTTGTCCTTTGTTGACTAGTGAACTTTTGCTTCTGTTGGGGCTCATTCGTTGTTCTGTGGGGTTTGGTGCCGTCTGTCGTGAGTGCTTCTATGAATGTGTATTCCTGCTTTTATGATATGTTTAATTTTTAGGCTGCGAATAGGCAAATAGGGCCTCAGCCTTCACCTTGGCTTCTGGAAGTGAAAGCAAAACTCAAAAATATTACGAACATTGTTGTTATGGAACCTGTAAGAGTGATTCTATGCATGAGGATCAAGCTCACATGTAATGGGTGGATTTTATACTGTTTCCTTGGCCGAAAGTTGAATATTGAAAGTTTATGAAATTGTTAAAAAGCATGTAGCCGACCGAATATCAGAGATGGTGCATTCACTGTCGAAATGGGAAATACTTACATTTATATGTACAAAACATTTCGTCGGTGGAAAAGGACCAACGCAAGATTATCAGGACAGGACGTGTTATGTAAGATATAGAAAGGTTTAATGAACATAAACCTTTTCATTATTATTATTAGTTTGAAGAGATAAAGATGTAATAATGATTTGTGCACATTATGTATTACTCGTAACGTGATCATTTTGTGAAACTGTTTAATTCACCAAAATAAGTGCACTCGACGTAATCGTATTATGGTTTTTTCCTTTCGCATGATAGGTATTATAATTATTTTTTGTTGTTGTTGTTGTTGTTTTTTTTAACATTTATTTTACATTAACACATTACATTTACATGACAAAATCATCAAAATCATATTCCTTGAATTATAACGAGCATACATAACAATATCACAAACATTGTTGTTGTTGTTGTTGTTTTAGTTGTAGTATTTATTTCAATTTTATTTCTTCAGGCCAAATCCGCTGTCCCCATTTCCAGTATTCAAAACAGCTGCTTGTGTGCTGAAAGACTAAAAAGGAACAGCGAAAGTCTAAAAATATGGTTAAAGAGTGTTTTCAATGGCGAACCCATGATAAATGATGAACAGTATCTTACAATACTTTCCAGGTAACTGTGCATATAACTGTTGCTGTCATTTTGTTTTTAGAAAATCGTCTCATTCTTACATGTTATGTTTCTGGCTGTCCTAGTTGAAGTTTAGGAACATTAATCTATGAAATTTTGAAAAACAACCTAACTAAATCATATTACATTTTAGTGTACGTGTGTGAGAAAATACTATAAAATACTATAAAATACTATAAAATACTATAAAATACTATAAAATTGTCACAGATAGTTATCAAAGTAGTTTATATAACACAAGAGACAAACAAGTTTGCCTTGTAGGGAAACACTGGCAAAACGTTGTCACTTTTATTAATCTTCTCAATAAGATTTTCTGCATTTGTGTTGTTGCAGGTTTTGTGGTCCAGCCTCGCAATCCCCACTTCCTGTGCCCAACACTATATCATGTGACATTCTGCCCGTTACACCTGAACACGCTGTGTGTCTGACAGGGAAGCTTTTTGAAACCACAATTCTTCATCAGGACCACCTGTCTGTGTTGAAAGATCCTCCACCCCGAGTTTGTCTCTGCGGTCCCCCAGGCACAGGGAAGACAAGAACCCTTCAGCTGATCGGAAGACGATGGATGTCAGAAGGTCATGAAGTGCATGTTGTCTCCTTGTGGCAGACCAGTCTCGCGGCTTCTTCAATGCTTTGTGAGGTCCTCGGAAAGAAGACAGATAGAAGTCACAGAGAAGGAGGTTCACATGCACCTCAGGGTCGTGTCGTCCCAATGGCCTTTGACCTGAAACGAGATAATGTCAAAGACATTGTCAGATCAATAAAAGACAAGCCGGGACAGAAAGGAGAACTCTTTATTTTGTGTGATGAAGTGGAACATGATGGGTAGGAATTTGGTTGTGTGTGTTTTAGTGACGTGTGCATAAGTCTTTATGTGTGAGCGTTCTCGTGTTTCAGCCTTAGCAACCTGCATCTTGTATTTTTGTTGTGTTATGATTTATGAGGTTTTTTCCTCTTTTTTGCATGTAAAAGATAGGAAAACGTGTAATGTTTGTAATTCTCTATCAGTATGGTGTAAACGTAGCAAAGCATACCATTAATGACACGTAGATCTTTCAATGTTGAATTCGTGTCAACTTTATTAAGTTGCGTTTTAAATTAATATAGACCAATTTATTTTAAGCATCATATAACTGTAGAGAAAAATTCAATAAGCATGAAATGCAATACGTTTAATTTTTTTGTGAATCGATTTATATCCTGGGAATTACAAGAATTTTTTTAAATTACTTATCCTGAATTTGTGTAATGTTTCTTTGCAGACGTAATACCTTGTTCATCTATTTCTGCGAAAAGCTTCTAAAGAATGTCCCAACTCTTCATCTGTGGTATGCCAGCTGTTTCACAGAAAATAGTACAACAAAGTTTCAGGTGAAGGTTCTCATTCGCCCTATAAGTTCTCCGCCAGTAATTTTGAAAGAGAAGCAACTGTCAGAGGTAACTGAGTTTTACAAAATACCAAACTGGGCGCTGGACTCTAATACACGGACGCCAACAGAGGGACCACCAATCAAGTACGTGTACCATGGTGGAGAAGAGCACTCTGAAGGAGATCCACAGGACTGTCAAGCCTGTTTAGAAGAATTGATTCGTTACCTTCAACCTCTGTTCATGGGTAACAAGCATTTTACCCAGTACCTTTTTACTATTAGGAGGTCACCCAAGAAATATTTTAAGTATCAACTTTTATTTTACCCATTTTCAGACTTTTAATGACACACTACAAAATATTATAAAAAGATTTTAGAATGCAGTGTGACCGTTAAAGTATCAAAATCTAGTAATAAGGTCCTTGGAAAAATTAGCTATCAAAGGCGAAGCTGAGTTCTTTGGATTTATTTGATTGTTTTATTAATTTACAAGTTAACTTGATAGATCGTTGGATGGCTAGGGTAGCTTACCTGACTTTAACCCAGTGTCTATATTTTTTTCGTGTTTTCATACCCACAGGTAAAGCGCCTTTGACCTCAGAAGCTGCTTCCATCGCAATCTCCACAAGCATCGGAACAGGTTCACCTGTCTCTGAGCTTCGCCTTCATGACAAGGACTTGATGGTGTTGACTGAATCTGATGTGAAGGAGAATGCAACTTTCGTCACGCTGCTGAGAAAATTTGGTTTTAAGACACACTTAATAAAGGAACCACCGACAGAGAGTGTTTTAAAAGACACAAGTGAATGTGTCCTCATAGCAAATGGGAAATACGTTCATGGCATCAAAAGAAAAATTGTGGTTTTCTTGGAAAAAGCACTCAATAAATCAAAGTCGAAGAAACCTGTAAAACCTCCAGAATACTTAAACAGGGTGCGGTGTGTAACTAGCTGCACTTCCCAGCTGATCTGGGTAAAGATTTCATAGAAGCAGATTTTATAGCATTACACAACTTGAACTCAATGTTTTGTTAAGAAGGTTGAAGGATATTATAATCAATGTCACATAGACCACTCTTTGCTATGTGTCACTGTAATAGAAATGGTTAGAAAAGTAAGCTTATTGTAGTTTTATAAAGAGCTTAGCATACATAACAATTAATTGCACACAGTCCACGTTTGCATAAATCTTAAGTAATTGTAAAATTTAAAAAATCAGTGGAGGGTCAGTAGAGGGGTATATCTGCTGTGGGTGTCGGCTACTTGATGATCGCATAGTGAGTAACAAGAGAAACAGGAAAGCAAAAATATCGAAAGTCACTTTTCGGCACCGCATCAGAGTGTAGGGAGCAACCAGTCATCAGGTAAGCGACTTCAGCATCTCGACTTCACCTGTACCTTGAGACCAAGAGGGCAAGACTTGGGAACAAGAACACTTGGGTTAGAGAACCTTGAGCAAGGGGCGAGTCAGTGACGAGGAAGTCAGGACTGCCTGGAGTCACCGTGGAAAGCAAAGGGCTACGTGAGTAGGACTTGCACTACCTGTGAGAGGACCTGCACTACCTGTGAGAGGACTTGCACTACCTGTCAGAGGTAGACGTTCGACGCCTAGGCCGCCAGAAGTCGTGGTTCATGAAGAAGAACCTCTCATGGATTCGCCGGAGCTGCAAAAGATCGGAGAACTTTGTATATCAAAGTGGTGTTTTTTCTGATGCTGTACGTGGCATATCAGTCGTTAAAGACACACCATGTATGCCTCTGGACTGGGACAGGCTCGACTCTGTGTCGCCCGGAGAGCTGTCGTCGCTCTCTCACGTGGTTGACAGATCGAACGGGAAGGACTCCGGACAGTGGAACAAACACTTTTGAGGAAAAGTCATCTCCACTAAATAACAATCATGGACACCTCAAAAAGACACTACGAAAACAACTAAAACAACTGAGAGCTAAGTTGATGTGAGTGTGCATGGGAGACAAAATGGTAGTAATATCGAGACTAACAACACTGTAATAATGAAAGTATGCTTTGCATGGATAGTGCAATGACACCCGTAAGACGAGTCGTTTTTATTGTATTGTGTATTTTAATGGTAAATAAATCTTTTTATTAATCGTGGCTGAGTCTTGAGAGAAGCAGGGGTGAGGGCTGGTGAGCCGCGTAGTGAAACCTGAGTGATCAACGTGTTATAAGTGTACGTAGAGGTACCTTGTAGTTTATGTTGTGGGTAGGAGGAGTTAAGCCTAACTATCGTTGATGTACCCGGTTCCCCGTGGCCATCAGAGTAAGGGCAAATGAGAAATGAGTGGTGGACGTGTGATTACAGTAGGTGTATGTCTCAAGACTAATCAGCCCGAGACAACGGCAACTGCAACACTTGGCAATCTTTGCATATCTTTTTCCCAGTGTGCACTTTTCTAACGACTTTAAGCTGTAAATAACATACAATTTCAAAACATTTATCTGTATGAAAACTAACCCTCTCTTTTGCACGTAAATAAAATTTAACAATATAGACTTTCGCATTGCAAATTTATACATATTTGCAAGTCTGTTTTAAGAGATGTCCAGTTTACAATGTAGGTCTACAAGTTCCTGTTTAAAGTGTGTTTATCGCACGGTTAAGCTGCACCTGGGTAAGGTGATGTTCCTGCAGAGCTACAGAAGTAGAATAGCCGCACATTAGACAACCGTGCCGAGGACACAGCTACCCAGGTAAAAAACCGAACGGCCGGGTAGGTGCTACATCAAAGGCGATGGCAGTTATGTCCGTCGTCAAGGGAGCAGGGCGGAATTCAAACACCGGCAGTGGGGGAGGCATCAACGCAGGTGGCGTTACCAGTTCTTTATTACAGGTGTAGTACAGCCCGCTGGCTAACCTGGGAGTAAAGAAGGTTGCTGACAGATGGCCACAGAGCCCAGCGAGATCGAGGTAAGTGATGGGAGTGTCGGCAAGATAGATGCTAGCGAGGACCGAGCTAGCTAATTAAATGCTAGCTTAGCACTGGTGATGTTTGTTTTGAACTCGGTGAATAGGCTGTTCACTGCATATGATTTTAAAGGAAACTTACTCTGAACAAACGCATCTTTCTTGTAAAGTGGGTTTCTTCCCATTCGGTCCAAGAGTCCTGAGAGATTATCTAACAGCTTAAACAACAAAAAAGAAAGAAAGAAGCTTTACAGATGAGCAGAAAAACCAATATAAATTCAAAAAATTGAAAACCCTATTGGACCAACCAAACAAAGGGAAAAAAAACCAAACAAACAAGAACAAAAAAGTAAACTGTGTCAGAGTCGTCAAATAGGGTAATTATGTTTTAAAAGCAAATTTACACTCTTTAATACAGCTAAGCAGAAAAAATCATTTCTCTTTAAATGAGTAGAATATCCAATAAGGTCAAGGAGGTCATTTACACACACACACACACGAACAACGCAACGTTCAGATGTATTCACACACCAACAAAGGGACACTACCCACATGTATACAGATAATTTACATAACAGAGAGAGAGAGAAAGAGACAGCAGTCATAAAGTCAAGTTTGTTTATTTACTGGAGGACAGGAGACAACCTTTACAACGGAGCAGAGCCTTCAGGTAAGTGGTACTGTCACTTATACACTCTATCACAGTGAATTCAGTACGACTATAGTCTGATATTTAGGTTAATCTACCCCTATACCCGAGACTGTGACCCTTGAGGTCACACAAGTATTTCCCAAAAATCAAACGCAGCCCTTGAAGAGCACCTTGTGTGTGCCGAGCTGATAATTTCTGCCATTCGATTTCGCTCGCCCTTCCCCTAACAAACCAGTGTAGTGGCCTACATTGCACAGTGTTACCTAGTGTAACACATAATACTACATATGACTACATGCTACAATATATTACACGTATATAAACAGCTTTCAGTAACAACAGAGCAACGAGCTTAGAAGAAGTATTTCTTCATGATATTCTGTCTCGCTGTTACGGCTGAGTGATCTCACATCCTGGTGTACGGTCATGTAAACCTATAAGCAGGTAAAAATATTTACAGCATGACACTCAAATTCAACCCTTGCACTATCATGTGACTTCTTGGCTGCCATCTTTATAATAAAACAAGCGTGTGAAGTAAGCTGAATGGTAGATGGAATTTGACACCTTTACCTATGTTGTTATCTCATGTATTATAACGTTTTATTACTCGATATGCTCAATCTGCTTGCTGCCATTCTGAAACAATGTTTAATCAAACATTGCTGCAGGTTGACATCCAGTATAATGAACGAAGATTTTTTTCCACGAGGTTGTCTTCCCTCTGGGACATCGTTTCAGTTTCGCCTTATTGTGTGTACTCTTGTCTTCACTCTTGTTATATCTTCATATGCAAGAGTGTCAGCTAAAGGTGATTAATTCTTACAATAGATATTGACATATCTTTTGTATTTTCTGGTGTAATCTTTTTGTGTTAATAGTTATTGCTGTAATTAATTACAAAACCAATATAATTTTTGATGTATAACAGTCTCCATGAAATTTCTTCTGGTTCGTATCACCCAGTGCTTAGACGATCAACATTGGTGAATGATTTCATAGAAAGATTTAAAAGAATAAGCAATATAATTGAAGAACAAATAAATACTAAACCTGCCTCACCTATATCAAGCATAAGGATCACATTTCTTTGATTTCTATCGTGCAGGTATTACAACTACTTGCAACATTCCCTGGGTCAAGCCCTTGGCAAACACATCTCTGATGTGTCTTTTCCCAGAAGATGTTAGCTACACGAAGAAGGATTTTACAGTTTATCACTACAAAGAAAAGGACAGTCCAGGTGTGTTTGCTATATGACCTGCTTTGTTCATCTTATCTACGAATTTATGTTTGTGATTAATATCTTCTGATCTATCTTTAGCGCGGTTTTTTTTTCGTTTTATACAAAGACAACGATATCTGGCTCTTGCCGGCTCTGTCTAATTCTAATGATAAAAGTATGTCAAAGTACTTTAATGTACAAAATAATATCTCGATATACATCTAAGAGTTACTCATTTTTTCTTATCATCTCCTACTATACACACTGTCCTAAAAAAGAAAGTTTTTTCTGAGTTCGGTCTGACAAATACTGGGAATTATATTAGGCACAAGGTCACTGTTAACTCCTCTCACACTTGAGACTACACTTGTGATAGTCATAGTGGAGAATGATGTAACTGAATTCACAATATGCATATATATTGCACGAATATCTGAAACATAGACGCCGCCTCTAAGGGTTAGGCATGTAAACGTTTGGAGCTGTCTAGTGGGGACGGCAGGGCACATCCTCTTCTTTTTCTCTTGCCATCTCTTTGGTCAGCAATTTCTTTGTCTCTATACTCATAAGATTATAATATGAAAGTATAGTGATGTTACCTATACATAAAACACCCTCAAGAAACAAATAACATTGCCAGCTGCTGTTAGCATTTTCAACCAATATATAAACAGACTGTGGGCTCAAGAAATGTAAGAATACAACGTAAGGTTTACCTACAATGTCTTCCTGCCATTAAAACATGTCTTTCTGTAAAGATGCTGTGCTGAATTGCTGGTGGCTTTCTGGAAGTGTGGACTGCTATATCAAACATGGGTACCAATATGACAAAAAGATATCCGATAGGCTGTTGCTGACGATTCCACGAGTTTCAATATCCCAGATGGGCTCGTACACGTGTCAACTTGTTGGCTATGGATCGGAATCCATTGATACCTGCCAGCTCGATGTCCGGACAGGTAAACTTTCTTACCTCAATGTACAGTTAGTGAGACTCTATGATCTCCATGCTGCTAGAAGAGACTTTTGGCATCCAGGTCCTGTGACCCGGATGTTCTGTTTGCTGAGATATAAAAATAACACCATAATAAATCGTAAAAACCCACAATTTATAGAAACCGTATTTACGAGTATTGATAATCAAGTACACTGTATAAAGAAAAGACCAATGACAATTTAAAAAATATTTTGATATATAAAACAATTTTTACCTTTGCCATTATCCACTCAGCTTCTAATCATTGCAAATTTAAGAGATCTGCCAACCAATCTAATGTGTCTAATTTATGTTATATGTGTTAGCCATATTTTTTCTTAAAAATATCACTGATGAAAAAAAATATTTGATGTCCAGTCGCATCTATTAATGACAGAAAAAATATTGCTTGCTTGTTATTAGCAAATGTTAGCCAACGTAAAATTAAGTGTGTTTTTCCATAGAAAACTGTTGCACAATACCGGATAGTACAACTTGAAAGGGTGAACAACTGAGTTTGTTTCAGTGGGTGGATCTGTTTGTGACATCCCGTCCGTCAACCAAGAATCAGAAACATCTTTGTCCTGTTTCTTCCCCATGGACCTCAGCAAAACTCGACAAGACTTTGCTGTCTATCACTTGAGCCAGGGTGTCACAGGTAGTAGACGTGGTTGCTATTTTCAGGAAAGTATAAACAAAAAGTCAATTTTATCCTATTTTCTATCCATATAATACTGACCTTGCAGAGTGATCAATCAACACGATTGACAAGTATCACATAATATTTTTGGATAAAATCAAAAGATCTTATGTTACAAAGCTATCAATTTATTGTTATAAATGTTATTTATTTTCTGTATATCTTTATTTCTTCTATTTATGAATATTTCTGTTTGATTATTTCTATTTTTTATCACTTATTATTATTCTTGTTTGTATTCTTATGCTGCTATTTTCTACCTGTTAAGTCAAGCCTTTTGTTATTTCAAGATGGGGAAAAAACTGCAAAAAAAATTTTCTGTTTTGCATTACCATAGGCGATAGTACAACGAGTAGAAATCATCTTTTATTGGTATTAGGCGATATGATTTTATCACCAGAAGATATGGAACTATTTATTGTAGCTTTACAATCAATGAGAATTATATCAGTGATGTAAAGATTACTTACTATTTGGGGGAAAAGATGAGGTGTGGTCATTAGAAGATTTTTCATAACATTTATTTCTCTGGCACCATGCACAGCTGCTGTGTTAAGTTGTACCTGGGAGGAAGACAACCCAAGCTGCATCGTTGCCCCAGGTTTTCAGTTTGACGGGAGTGTGTCTAGTCATCTCACCCTGACCATACCCAGCGCCTTCAAGACTCATGAAGGAACATACAGCTGTCAGAGTACAAGCAAGGAGCCTTTCTCATATAACACCTGCTCCTTCACACTTCACAAAGGTAACAAGATGGTAAAAGAAAAGTGATAAAATGTTTGACGTATATTTTTGAATTCTTGCAAAACATCTTGTAATGCATAACTGTTACAATAAGGTGTAGAAACTTCTTTTCCCCCGATAAAAGTGTCCAACAAAGAATGTACCTTCTTCGTAAGCTCAATAGTTTTTTAGTCAGGCAATCTCAGGCAGTTTCTACCAGTCGTTTATTGCGAGTCTCTTATCCTTTTCATTGGTATGCTGGTATAGCAATCAGTCTGTCCATGATGGGAACAGTCTCAGTATTGTCCACATCTGTTCTAAGATAATTGGTGTCCGACAGAGGGATTTAGCTTCTTTTTCTGATCAACAAACAGGAAAGCTTCACGCATTCTGTCTATACCTGAACATATACTAACGATAGCTCAGGTAAACGCTAGTCCATGCCAATATACAAAAGTAACAGACACCTGAAATCGTTTGTGCCATCTACGGTCCAGCTGCTCAACCTCAGATGAAGTGTCAGTGGTGTGTGTATGTGTGTGTATATGTGATGTTCTAGAAGTGCACATGATTATTCTTAATGCAATTTCTATAGTATATATATAATTTTCTTTCCTTTCATGTGCTAATGTACATCTTAACGCTGCACCTAACAGTTAACTTGTTCTGCTTTTATTTTTAACTTTACTGTGACTAGAGCACCTGCCATGTTTAAATTGCCCTCTGACAAATATGACATTGTCATTGTCATATTTGATTAAAGACGCTGAGAAAATGTTTTAAATAAACTGTTATTCATCAATAAGTTTTACTTACTAAGTGTTATTTAAAGTAATTATGTCAAGAACCTAATGTATAGCTGACATATTGTTCTTACTGTACAGTAACATCGTGTGTAATTCAAAGTGTCAAGGAGGAGCAGCCTACAGAACTACGATGTAACTTCAGTGTTGATGTTAGTGCCACCCGACAGGACTTTAAGGTTGTACTTCAAGGCAAAGGTAACTGATAGAGAACTAATATATCTGTTCATAAGAAAAAGTCAAGAATATGTCAGAGCAAACTCATAGCATGCACCATTTCTCCAAAAGTGTTTGTGTTAATGTTGTTATCTTTTTGACACATGTGGCAAATTAAACAAAAACAAACGTTAACGAACATACGTTCGCACACACATATATATATATCACACTATCATCAAACCATTTCAGACAAATTTGTTTTGACAATTTCCAGACGAGGACGTCCTGACTTGTACCTGGCCAGACGGGAAGTTAGTCTGCAGCACAGCTCCTGGATACGAGTTTGACAAATTTGTATCCAATCGTCTCGTCGTCAAAGTACCTCGATCCTCACCAACACAGAATGGAACGTACACCTGTCACCTGCACGGCTTTGATGCCAGTAGCTTTCAGTCATGTGACTTCATAGTCATGTCAGGTAAGTGTCAACATACACGATGTCTTACACTTATGTTTGGGCTTAACAGAACTTTACGATTATGCGGATTTAACAGCAGATATGTTTTAGTTAAATTAGTTCCATTTCGTTTCGTTAACAAAACATGAAATATTAAATAATAAACTATTTAAATAACCAAATAAACCTATAAAACCGACATCAACACAGGTTTACCTTCAAATGGTTCACAAGACAAAAAACTTGATTTTTCTTTCAAAAATGTAATCTTGTTTTATTGTCGATACATGTTAACACATTTTACTTAGTATGATGTGTGAGAATCAATTATACTTAAAACCAATAACGATAATAAATCTTTTCTTCTCGACACTGGTTTGTTATTTCGTTTTCAGACTCGGTTACTTCCCTTGATGTAGGTGCGATTGTAGGAGGTGTTATAGCGGCTGTGATTGTCATCGCGATTGTCATCGCTGTCTTCATTGTCCTACATAAACGTCGGTAAGATGGTATATTCAGATACCGCGCGCATGCGTGTGTGTGTTTGTGAGTTTTTATGCATGTGTGCGTGTGATACAATCAAGCGAAACAAGTGATCGTTACCTACAGACCTCTTTGTGTCTGTAAGTCTGTGCATATCTTTTATCATCTTAGCTGACTTTCTAATGATCTTCTAATGTTTATGATTATCTGGGTGACTGGCAATGCTACAAAATCAAAAGTGAGATTGTTTTATGCAGACAAACACCACAGACAACAGTTTCTACAGGGGAACAAGAAACATTACTAAGTGAGGTAAGAGAGAGTGTTTAAAGTATGAATGGAGGTGTATTGTTGGTTAATTGTAACACTAGAATACATTACTATATACGAAACATTATTAATACAGAAAATACATTTTTTAAAAGTTTTCTGATAAATTAAACAAAAGAAGAAGGCAGTATTTCTTCAGACTACACTACAGAAAACTGTAATGCAACAGTCATATAAAACAGAAATGGCAAGTAATTGTCCTTTTGAGCTAAAACGTTTTTATTAAGATTTAGCACTCTACCTGCCTTGCTGAAACATTTAAAAAATTTTAAAAATACATGTCATTCGTCGGTTGCGTTTAGTCTTTCACCTTTTAAAAGAGACATATACTTCTGCTGAATGCTGTGTAAATCTGGAAAACTTAATGGAATAAAATGCCTACAAGAGGTTTCCATCTGCAATAAAGAATGGTTTATTCTGAACTATTTCTTATTAAAATAATATACTTACAGTTAGACACTAGAAGTGCAGATTAAAAAACAATTGCGCCCTTCCAAATTATCTGTTTATTGAGATGTCTTACTGTAATTTTAGGATACCTTATTGATACTTTATTTTCTGTTACATAATTAACTCTTTCAGAATTCTACAAAAATAAAAAAAGAAGTATATCAACTTAGCTTTAAATTCCAAGTCTGGTAACAACAGCCAGCCGTTTGATATTTATTTTTAAGATTTATTTTTATTTAGTTGATTTTCTGCTTAGAACTTTCTTATGAACTGAAATTATTAAAATCTAAACTTGTTTTTGGTGTTTTTTATTTAACTACATAAACTAATTGTTGTGTTTCTCCTGTTGCAGAAAGAGGAGGTTACACAGAACTTTATCAGGTTTTTAAAAATGTCCTGCGAAAAAATGTATCCAAACATGGAAACAAGTTTACATTTCGTACCATCTCTTTATATAAATAAAAACACATACCAAAATGAAGAATTTGCAGGTGAGCAAATATTCATTACACAGCCATCCAATGAAGAGGACATGAAGCACGACAAGGCCATGCAAGAGATCCTTCAAAATCTTCACCAGATGGCGGACAGTGAGAAGGAGGCAATGTTTGTCATCTCACAGTTTGACTATAACAGCTACCTGTCTACTCTAAAAGACACCTTTTCCGGTCACCAACTTCCAATGCCTGCTAAACTAAGGCAACAAGACCAGAACTACGGTGACTTTGACCTGCTCATTGTCCACCGCCAGTACGGGTTAGTCGTGGTGGTGGTCAAGACTTGCAGTGTTGGGTCTGCAGATGGTCAAGATGACACCATGTTAGTGGATGAGGTCAAGAAAGGTGTCAACCAGTTGCTAGACGCAGAGCACATGCTGCAATATCTTCTGTCTGATCAGCAGTGGAACCTTGCTGTACACAAAACACTGATGCTACCCAACATTTCAGAAGAGGTTCTTAGAGGCGAGCTGGAGAAACACAGTCTGGAGGGACTGGTGGACAGTAACGGGAAAATGAATGTAACACTACCAGTGTTCCGCAGAAAGAAGACAAAGGTTTGCATGAAATTGCTTATTTCAAAAGACGAAGATTAAAATAGCTGTAAAAATAAAATAAAACAGTGTGTGATTTATATAGCGCATGCTCACTGTCATAAAACAAGCACACACACACACACACGCGCGCGTTAAATCAAAAACAAGGATGACAGGTAATAAGAGATGATGTTGTTCATTATCAAATAATCTGAGCTCTGAGGTTTTAGTTTTATCAGTCGAATTTTTCGGTATTATAATTGTTGCTAGTGTTTGTTTTTGACGTGTCTGACGTTTCCCGCGCTGATGCCTTCGCTTCCCTGTTGACATGAAGACTCCACAATCAGCGCAGTTCCACGCGCTTCAGACACATTTGTCCTTTGTTGATTAGGGGCTCATTCATTGTTCCGGTTGGACTAGTGTCGTCTGTCGTAAGTGCTTCTATGAATTTATTTTATGACATTTTTGACATTTAGGCTGCGAATAAGGATGTTTCCACGGGCCTCTGCCTTCACCTTGGCTTCTGGAAGTGAAAGCAATACTCAAAATAGTACGAACATTGTTGTTATGAAACCTGTAAGAGCGATTCTAGGCATGAGGATCGAGCCCACATGTAACGGATGGATTTTATACTGTTTCCTCGGCCGAAAATTGAATATTGAAAGTATAAGAAATTGTTAAAAAAAAACATGCCGACCGAATACCAGAGATGGTGCATTCACTGTCGAAATAGGAAATACATTTATATGTACAAAACATTTCGTTGATGGAAGAGGACCAACGCAAGTGTATGAAATCAAATCAAATCAAATCAAATCAGACTTTATTGTCCGTCGAGGAGACCCCAAGACAGAAATTTTTCTTTTGCTAACAAGGGTAGGCATACATACTCATACAGACATCTAACACACAGTTAGGAGTAAAGATACATTATCATGGTAGGTTGGATCTCCGTCAAATGGTCAATGATATTTCAATACCTTATATTTCTTCATATATTTTTTTTAAAAAACGCGTTGGCATTGCAGACTGCAAAGAAATATGTCTGAACTGCATTTTCGTCATCCTCCTAGTAGTAGTAATCATAACCGGATGTGTGATGTAAGGTAGAGAAAGATTTCATGAACATAAAACCTGTTGTTGTTGTTGTTGTTGTTGTTGTTGTTGTTGTTGTTGTTGTTGTTGTTGTTGTTGTCTATTTTAAGAGATAACGATTTAATAATGTTTTGTGCACATTATGTATTACTCGTAACGTGATCATTTTGTGAAACTGTTTCACTAAAACAAGTGCACTAGACGTAATCGGTATTATAGTTTACCTTTCGCATAATGTCTAATGATTTGTTGTTGTTGTTGTTGTTGTTGTTGTTGTTGTTGTTGTTGTTGTTGTTGTTTTGTATTCATTTCACTTTCATTTTTTCAGACAAAAACCGCTGTCCAAATTCCCAGTATTCAGAACTGCTGCTTGTGTGCTGAAAGTCTAAAATATAACAACGAAGGTCTAAAAATATGGTTACAGAGTGTTTTTAATGGCAAACCCATGATAAATGATGTACAGTATCTTACAATAATTTCCAGGTAACTGTGCATATAACTGTTGTTTTTATTTTTTTTCAGAAAACAGTCTCACTCTTATATGTTAAGTTTTTGGCTGTCCTAGATGAAATTTAGGAACATCAGTTTAGGACAATTAATAAACAACTCAACTATATCATATCATATTCCAGAGGACAAGTGTGAGAAGATACTAGAAAATTGTCACACAGAGAGAATTATAAAAGTAGCTTATAGAACATGGGACAAACAAATTCGCCATGTATGGAAACGATGGCAAAAGGTTGTCACTTTTATTAATCTTCTCAATAAGATTTTCTGTTGTTGCAGGTTCTGTGATCCAGCCTCAAAGTCACCACTTCCAGTGCCCTACACTATATCATGTGACATTCTGCCCGTTACACCTGAACACGCTGTGTGTCTGACAGGGAAGCTCTTTGAAACCACAATTCTTCATGAGGACCACCTGTCTGTACTGAAACAAGCTCCACCCCTGGTTGGTCTCTGCGGTCCTCCAGGCACAGGGAAGACAAGAACCCTTGAGCTGATCGGAAGACGATGGATGTCTGATGGTCATGAAGTGCATGTGGTCTCCTTGTGCCAGACCAGTCTCGCGGCTTCTTTCATGCTATGTGAGGTCCTCGGCAAGAAGACAGATAGAAGTCAAAGGGACGGAGGTTTACAAGCATCCCAGGGTCGTGTCATCCCAGTAGTATATGACCTGAAACTAAACAGTGTCAGAGACATTGTTAGAGCACTGACAGACAAGCTGGTACAGAGAGGAGAGCTCTTTATTTTGTGTGATGAAGTGGAGCATGACGGGTAGGATTCTCTGTGTGCATAAGTCTTTATGTTTGAGCGTTCGCGAGTTTCAGGCTATTAAGATGCATCTTGTATTTTTGTTGTGTTATGATTTATGAGGTTTTTTCTCCTTTTTGCAGGTAAAAAAATAGGAAAACTTGTAATTTTTGTAATTTCGTATTAATATGGTGTACACTTAGCGAAGCATACCATTAATGGCACGTAGGTCTTTCAGCAATATTAAATTCGTATTAACTTTATTAAGGTGCGTTTTAAATTAATAGAGACCAATTTATTATAAGCATCCTTTAACTGTAGAGAAAAGTCGATAAGAATGAAATGCCATATGTTTAATTTGTGCGTGTGTGTGTGAATCGATTAATATCCTGAGAATTGCGAGAAACATTTTTTTTAAATTACTGATCCTGAATTTGTGTAATGTTTCTTTGCAGAGACAATACCTTTTTCATCTCTTTCTGCGAAAAGCTTCTGAAGAATGCGCCAACTCTTCATTTGTGGTTTGCCAGCTGTTTCACAGAAAATAGTCCAACAGCGTGGCAGGTGAAGGTTCTTATTCGCCCTATGAGTTGTCCGCCAGCAATTTTGAAAGAGAAGCAGCTGTCAGAGGTAACTGAGCTTTGCAAAATATCCAAATGGGACCGTGACTCTAAAACACGGACGCCAACAGAGGGACCATCAGTAAAGTTTGGCTACCATGGTGGAGACGAGCACTCTGAAGGGAATCCAGAAGAATGTAAAGCCTGCGCCGAAGAATTGATTAGCTACCTTCGACAACTATCAACGGGTAACAAGAATTTTACCCAGTCCCTTTTTACTATTAGGAGATCACATAAGAAGTTTTTTAAGTATCATTTTTTGTTTTACCCATTTTCAGACGTTTTGAATGATAAACTACACAATATTATTGAAGGATTTTAGAATGCAGTGTGAACATTAAAGCATTAAAATACTTCTAAGCTAATTAAAGTCTTCTTTTCATTTCTCTTTCGAACTATTTCAGTAATGATGCCCTTGGAAGAATTCTCTATTAATGCCAATCTGAGTCCTTTGGATTTATCTGATCTTTCGATTAATTGTCAAGTTAACTTGATAGATCGTTGGATGGCTAGGATAGCTTAACTCTTAGCCAGTGGCTAAACTTTTTTCGTGCTGTCATACCAACAGGTAAAGCGTTTTTGCCTTTAGAATCTGCTCCCATCGCAATCTCTACAAACATCGGAACAGGTTCACCTGCGTCTGAGCTTCGCCTTCATGACAAGGACATGATGGTGTTGACTGAATCTGATGTAAAGGAGAATGCGACTTTCTTCGAGCTGTTGAGAAATTCTGGTTTCAAGACAAAGTTAATAAAAGATGCACAGACATATAGTATTTTAAAAGACACAAGTGAGTGTGTCCTCATAGCAAACGGGAAATACGTTCATGGCATAAAAAGAAAAATTGTGGTTTTCTTGGAAGCAAAGAAGAAACCCATAAAACCTTCAGACAACATAAACAGAGTGCGCTGTGTAACTAGTTGCACTTCCCAGCTGATCTGGATCAGGATTTCATAGAAACAGATTTCATAGCATTACACAACTGGAAGCCAATGTTTTTTCTATGAAGGTTAAAGAATTTTGTAATCAACACGTGACTAAGACCTCCACTAGCTATTTTTTTTTACTGTGGTAGGGATTGTTACATCAGTAAGCAGTGAGTGGTTTTCAAAAAAAAAGTTCACATGAAGTAATTACAGACAGACCATGCATGTTTAATTGTAAGTGATTATACAATGGTACAAAATTGTCCAAGTAAAATATAGTTAGTTAGTTAGGCCCTTCGCCCCTCCTGGTGCATAGGCCATGGACGACAGTCCTCCAACGCCTCCTGTCCTGGGCTACCGTCACCAGTTGCCCCCATCCGAGTCCAGTGAGCTTGGTGTCGGCGGCGAGGTCAAGAAGGCCCTTCCTCTTCCAGGACTGTTGGCAATTGTTTTACTGTTTTCGATGTTTTTGTAGCAAGGGTTTGATTGACGGGGTGGGGGTACTAGCCCCACGCCCAACCCTCCTCCTTTTTCAGCCGGACTTGGGACCGTCCTTGGCGGAGTTAAGTAAGATATAACAAAACGTTTATTATGAATGTCAGGTTTTGTGTAATCGCAGGAATAAAGAGAATTGCAGATATCTTGTTCATCTTAGCCAAACAGATAAAACGTATTCTGTTTTTTTTTTTTCTTTTCGAGACAACGCATGAATTTTCAGCTGATGTTAACATGTACTACATATCTGATCAAGGCAATTACCCTGCCATGCAGCCTTACATCCGTAATTTTGCCATAGTTCATTAATATTAACCATTTTTACAATTTTTGTTCTAAGTAATAAACATCCCTTTCATTTCAAAATCATTCAAATAAATAGAAAAACTACAACACCAAGAAAAGTTCTGCATCTTTCTAAGTAAAAAATGTGTCTTTTCACAATATGTTTATTGTGTAAAGATGTTTGCTATTACTCCATCCCCTTGAGGCACAATCAACATTTCCTCTCTCTCTGTCTCATACACTCACACACACACGTACGCCTACACATGCACACATGTAGAAGAGGAAAGGGAGATAAGCGTCTTTTCCCGATGAATAAAAGGTAAAGTAAATATTTAGAAAGTCACATGATATTTAGCAACTATCCCAGTGTATATCCCAGCGGTCTCTGATTATCCTTGATATTACAGACAGCAGATAGTTTCAATAATCACTAGCACACAGATAGTAACTTCCAAGCCAAATAACCATCTAGTCAACCCTAAGAACAATAAGTTTCAATTTCATTCTTATTTAAACTTTTTAAATGTCATCTAAACTCTTACGGGATATATATATATGTATATAAACCCTTGTCTCCTGTCAAGAACCGTGTTAATATGGCTGAAGGTATTATTTGTCAAAACTAAAACACTTCTTCCAAATCCTAAACCTAGCCCAGTTAGTCGCACACACACTGTCACCAGAGATGAAGTGGTTATTCAATTGTTGGGTGGTTTGGAAATTCCCGATAAAAGTACACAAGTATCAGGGTATCAAAGCTGTCAATTTCATGGTGAGTGGTCTATAGATGACATATTATCAGGACGAGGCCAGCCACTCATAGTCGTCTCACCATTGTGTCATTGAAATCTAATTTTGTTTCAACCACCAATCAAGACCTATGAAAAAAAAAAATAATCCACTTAACCTAAAAATAGTCATTCTAGTCATCACTGTCATGGCTGCCACACAGTCTGACAGAGGGACAAAGTTGTTCTACAAACCCTGACGACAGGTTACACTGTGTGTGCACAGACATTATGCATGGAGAAAAGGTCGCTAATTTTTAAGAAGATAGTGACCTTTGCATTGACAACCGTGTACTCCATGAGAAGAAAATGTACTCCACACCTGTTGGTCTCGGTGATCATACGCAATGTGATGTAAGACTTTACTACAGAGATGTATTCATGAATAATTATTTAAGATTACTCAGTAAACTAGTGTGTGCACTACGAAATGTTTCAGCAGTTTATTATATGTATGTCTAACAAGATGTTTACAGTATTATCTTGTAAAATGTATAATTTGACTATATTTGAATATTGTGACATTTATTCAATCTTATACAGTAAAATCACTAGTAATAGCTTGTGTTCGTGTGTTTGTGTGTTTCCTTCGTAAAAATGGCCTTAAAAAAGCTAAGTCCAAACAGATTTACTGAGTTTGTTACATGCTCATTTATGGTATGTGGGTACAAGACGACACAGCAACAACCGAAACTGTACAGAAGACTGAGACCCTTAAATGTAAGCCTTCAAAACTTCCCTCTTCGTTTTGGGCCTTACGGCTTACAGTGGGATTCTGTCAGAGATCGGAAACAATCAGTTTATAACTGAAAGTCCAAAGTTTTATCCAGTTTCGTGTGAGACTGCCTTCTTGTGTGTGTCTAATTACCTTGACATGACGACAGACATCCTAGCTGACACCTTGACCCTTGCCTTCACCCCAACCCACTTCCATTTTCTTTTTCCGTAGTCTTATTGCCAGGCTGTACAATGCAGTGGCTGATTTCTGGAAAACCGGTTTTAATATGAATCACGATTTCTTCAACCGGTGTCACAGCTGAGTAACTCTAAACGAACAGTCCTTTCATAAAAACAAGTCCACCAGCGTGCAATCTTGGGTCACAACTGTTAACTCAAAGGTCAGTTAACAGACTTTTCCAACTAGGATGAGGCAATAGCCTATACAGCCTCTCTTAAAACTGTAACCATTTTAGAGTGATGTGAAATTTTGTGCTGATGTGTCTCAGTGGGTTGTATTATCTTGATGTTTACTATGCCATTGTGATTTTTTGTTTTTGCTTTTGTTCACTATTTCAGACTGACATGCAATATAATGGACGGGAGCTTTAAATCACGTTGCTTTTATCCCGTTGGCAGTTCGTTTTTACTTCGTCTTTTTGTGTCTGCACTTTTCTTGAGTGTTTACATGTCATTACATTCAAACGTGTCAGCAGCAGGTCAGTAATTTTTCTTACATTTCTTCAATAAGATTATAAAATATATATATATACCATTCTTTAAGGCTACATTACTCTTTTGTTTACCATTCAACTTTATTTTATGATACGAAGATTTGTCTGCTAACAAGTTACAATAATTTTTTTATAATAAGTATTTTTATGTAATAATACAGTAAAGGATAGTCTAGCGATGAATAAGAATAAAGCGCTTTTGAATATCAGGATAATTGAAATGCAGACATATTTTTCATCGTCGTTATAACTACATCCATTACCTTAATACTACTTCTCATAATAATAATAATGAATCATGTATTTTTCCAATACAGGAAACCAAATATTTTGCGCTGTTCCCTCAGTGAAACCAAGAAGAAGCACAGTCCTCACGTGTTATTTCCCTGAAGATGTCAGTGAAACAAAGAGAGATTTTACTGTCTATCGATACATTGACAGTCGTCAAGGTTACATTCACACTTTTCCTTGCTTGTCTTTGTTTTTTCTCACTAACTCTAATTTTCCTAAATGTATTTCTTTGCATCTGTGGGTAGAGGATACTATTACACATCAACTAATTTGTTGCATACACATATGCATGTTTGAAACGGTATGATATAGTTTGGTGTTAAATATTACAGTAAATATCACTCTAACTCATGATGCCTGGCATTATTAGTTCTCTTTCTATCCGGATTGCATTTTTGTAGTATTTATTTTTGAGTTTTATGTGAAAGTTTGTAGTCATCATGGATGTGTTATCTCCGTATGGCAATAAGTTATCGTACTAAAAGACAGGGGTTTTTGTTTCCTCATTTATTGATGATCATACTTACGATGAAATTTTCCCTCTGTGCAAAGATGCTGTCCTTGACTGCTGGTGGTGGTTGGGGAACTTATCCTGCTTCACGGCTGAAGGATACAAGTACGACAGACGGATATCCACCAAACTGTCGCTGGTGATTCCCCGAGTTTCAGTAACTGAGCTCGGCGCGTACGTGTGTCAACTAGTGAGCTATGGACCAGACTCCATCTTTTTCTGTGACCTCAACATCAAGCTAGGTGAGACCTACACTTCAATTTCTTTTACAGGTCAAAGCAATAAAGCAGCAAATATTATGACAGTGTTTCTTTATAGAGAGAAATTTTACGACAATACAACAGAAAGCTAGGAAGCGTTAGAGTGGATAAGATCAAGTATAAATAGTCGACTTAAATATAATCTAGAGTCAAGAAATATTAGAGATCCATGGCGGGGACTGACATTTTTACTCGCTATCGTAGATATCACAACGACATGGTAATGTGCTTTTCCTGTAATATTTACATTTAGGTGAATATCAAACTAATTTGCAAGGGATTTTTTTCTGGAAATGATCTAAACACAAATCCTTAAAATACTTCCTTGAAAGTTAGTGATAATAATCATTGTACCAGGGAACATCCTTGGTTTCTTAAAGCTGCAATTTTAAACATTTTCATACGGTAAAACTGCAATGAAATGAAAATTAGGGTACATCCTTACTATACCCTAATGTTACACAAGTCATTTTTGAGGCTTAAATCATAACATTATTCCCCATCCTTAACCTTGATCCTAACTCTTAACCTTTGTTCTAACCTCACAGCTCTTATCCAATATCTTACAGTTGTGTGTATGAAGATGGCGTGTATATTTTTAAGCTCATTCTCTCGGTTTTAATTTATGAGCCAAGAAATGTGGTGATGATGATCATGAGGAGGAGGAGGAGGAGGAGGAGGAGGCGGAGGAGGTGGTGGTGGTTTGGAGGATGTAAATCTTTTATTGCCATTTTGTGAAAATATAGTACCGGATTTGATCAATGTTTTTTTTCCTACAAATCTTAAAGCAGAGACTGGTGGACTGTTATTTCTATGAGTGAAATGATGCTTTTCAAACCATTCACCGCTTACTGTCCATATAAAACAGTAAGTTGACAAAGTTGTATCTTATTGCCGTTTATTGTTTACTTTCTGTGCTTTAGATGGAAGATCAGTCTGCGATATCCCTTCAGTCAAACCGGAAACACAAACTGCAGTCACGTGCTACTTTCCTGAGGACCTCAGCAAGTCTCGTACAGACTTTATTGTCTATCATCACTCTAGCCAAGGTCCCACAGACATTATTATTTTAGCTTTGTTGTGCTGTAGTTTATGTCCTTTGTTAGCCTGCGTTCTCATTTTAAAAATCTTTCGTGAAGTGCTTCATAGTCGCAGTTTATAACAAAGTAGTCTTATTTTCTTCAAGGAAATTGGTTTGTTTTCGATGAAAGAGTACCTCTCGATACTATCGTTACATCGTCAAAATCATTTAACAGATAAGGAGTGCATCCTCATATTTATATTCGTTAACATTTTTTAAATACTTTAATTACTAAGAAGTAGGTTTTTTTAAACAATTGCTACACTTTTTTATCTTCAATTATCTTTTTTTCAATACCCACTTTAGGCAAATTTTCTAACATTTTCGGCAAGGAAGACTACTGGAAATGAGTTTTTTTCTTGAGGAAAGGGAAAGAACTAGAACGCCGTTCAACCTTGTTGTAAACGTATACAATGGAAAAATGTTTTAATGTTTGTTTGTTTTTTCTTTTTTTTTTTTTTTTTTTTTTTTTTTTTTTTTT